>VMDO01031093.1:0-20500 GCA_007922755.1 Pedetes capensis
ACCCCAAAACCTCAATCAAAAAACTTCTGGACCTAATTAATTCCTTCAGCAAAGTTGCAGGCTACAAAATCAACATACAAAAATCAATAGCCTTTCTTTATACCAATTCCAAACAAGAAGAGAAGGAAATTTCAGGAAAGATGCCATTCATGATAACCCACCAGAAGATTAAATACCTTGGAATCAATCTAACCAAAGACCCTTCTGATCTATACAAGGAAAATTTCAAAACATTAAAGAAAGAAATAGCAGAGGACACAAAAAAAGGAACGACCTCCCCTTTCTGACTTCTAACTCAAAAAGCAGAAATTCAGTTGTTAACAGACACTTACTGCTCAACCTGCTTGCTTTCTGACTTCTAAATCAGAAAATGTAACTTTCTCTCCATAACTCTTGCAACTTCTTTCCCCCTGGCATCTGTACCCTGATGCTCAGGGAACTCTTCTTCTTCCTAACTCCAAAAAACTTTCCTCAACATTCCTTTCTGTGTCCATTTTACCATTCTTGTATCACTGAGACCAAGAACCATGAAGAAGGACCCTGTATCCCATTGCAATAAGAATACACAGAAACTTGGAATGGCATTATATGACTGGACATTACTTTTCTCATGCTTCTTTTTCTGTTTTTTCCAGTTCAAATGGGATAAAGTCTAGAGGTCCACCACCCTGACATCTGATCTCTTAGGTCTCAGAAGATAAACAGGGTCACACCTGGTTAGGCCTTGCACAGGAATACCAGATGTTGTAGATTTGGATGAAGGACCTGACAGCCCACTCTCAAAACAATCAGCCACTGAAAAGCCTATGAATAACAAAGAAACACTAATATAGTGCCCAAATGACAGTGTGTCAGGTAGTATTTCCTCTGTTGTACCTAGGGTTAAACCCCCACACATCAGTCAGTTTACCATACTGTGGGGGCTTGGGTATTGTTGTGATGCTGTGTGCTATGCCACTAATATTATAGAAACCAACAGGGTCACCCATGGGCAACTGTTTTCAGCTGAGCTTGCAGACTAAAACAGACTAGGGAGAGGGACATGGCTAACCTACTCCCAAAACAATTAACCATTGAAAACTCTATGAATACTAGAGAATATTGCAGATATAGTGCCAGAAAATGAGCTCCCAGGTTGGAAATTACTCAAAAGAAGACTTGAGAAGAGTTGCTTCCCCAAAGATGCCTACCTTAATGATGGGATTCTACTAAAGCCCCAGGGATCTCCATTTGCTGATGTGGTAAGAGACAAAATGGGAAGAAACAACTGTAAATATTCATTAAAAACTGTAACATGGAATGTACATAATATGATTCTAGAAAAATTAGAAATGGTCAAAATGGCAAAAGGGTACATAAACATCAACATTCTAGGCATCAAGAGCAAAAATGGACTGGCAAGGGCCATTATGAATCAGATAATCATATACTCTACTATGAAATGAATGACAGATTAAAGAGAAATGGGGTTGCATTCATCATCAAAAAAGACATCTCAAGTTTTATTCTGAAGTACAATGCTCTCAGTGATAGAATAATAGTCATACACCTACAAGGAAGGCCAGTTAATATAACTATTATTCAAATTTATGCATCCACCACTAGGGCTACAAATGAAGACAGGGAAGATTTTTAACCAGCTTCTGCAATCTGATATAGACTGAACATGCAATCAGAATACAGTGATAATCACTGGTGATGACAATGCAAATTTGGAAATAAAGAAGGCTCAATAGCTGAAAAGTATGGCCTTGGTACAAAAACCATACATGAGATTGCATGATAGAATTTTGTCAGATCAATTACCTTTTCATTGCAAATACACTTTTTCACCAATGTAAAGGTGACGATATATATGGAATTTACCAGATGGAACATACAGGAAGAGAATTGACTACGTTTGTGGAAAGCTCAATATCATATGTTAGGACAAGATAAGGTGCTAATTGTGAATGAGACCATCAACTGCTCACATGCTGAAACTGAAGAAATATAGAACAAGTGTACAAACCCAAGTTATGACCCTGAGTATATCCCACCTGAGTTCAGAGACCAAGAAGAGGTTTGATGCATTAGATACTGATAGAAGACCAGAGGAGTTGTGACATTACATCAAAGACATCATTCATGAGGAAAGCAAAATGTTGTTTCAAGGACAGGAAAAAAGAAAAGACCAAATTACAGGTCAAAATAGACTCTGAAACTTGACCTTGAACATCTAGAAGCTAAAGTAAAAGGAAGACATGATGAAGTTGAGAAACTAATCAGAAGTTTTCAAAGGGCAGCTCGAGAAGACAAAATCAAATATTTTAATGACATGTGCAAAGAACTGGGGACATAAAACCAAAAGAGAAGAACATGCTCTGTTTCTCTCAAGCTTAAGAATTAAAGAAAAAATTCCAGCCTCAAGTGGCAGTAGTGAAGGGTTCTACAAGGGAAATATTAAATGACCCAGGAAACATCAATAGAAGATGGTAGGAATACAGAGATTCATAATACCAAAAAGAATTGGTGAGTGACCAACCATTTCAAGAGGTTGCATATGTTCAGGGACCAATGATACCAGAAGATGAAGTGGAAGCTGCCTTGAAGGAATTGACAAAACACAAGGCTCCAGGAATTGATGGAATACCAATAGAAATGTTTCCACAAACACATGCAGCACTGGAGGTGCTAACTTGTTTATTCTAGGAGATTTGAAAACCAGCAACCTGGCCAATTTACTGGAAGAGGTCCATATTTGTGTCCATTTCCTATAAAGGGAATCCAACCAAATGTGGAAATTATCAATAATATCATTCATGTCACATGCAAGTAAAATTTTGTTACACATTATTCAAAGATGACTCTAGCAGTATATAGAGAGGGAATTGACAGAAAGTCAAGCTGGATCCTGAAGAGGATGTGGAACTAGGGGCATAATTGATGATGTAAGATGGATATTAACTGAAAGCAGAGAATGCCAGAAAGGTGTATATCTATGTTTTATTGACTATGCAAAGGCATTTGACTGTGTTGTCCACAATAAATAATGGATAACATTGTGAAGAATGGGCGTACCAGAACACTAAAATGTACTCATGAGGCATCAATACCTTGACCAGAAGGCTGTAGTTTGAACAAAACAAGGAAATTGCCTGGTTTAAAGTCAATAAAAGTGTGTTTCATCTTTCATCCTACCTCTTGAATCTCTATACTGAGAAAATAATCTAGGAAGCTGGACTTTATGGAGAAAAACATGGCATCTTGATTGGAAGAAGACTCATTAATAACCTGTGTTATCCAGATCACACAACTCTGCTTGCTGAAAATGAAGATGAGTTGAAACATTTAACATTTACTGATGAAGGTCAAAGAACATAGCCTTCAGTATGGATTATACTTCATAATCAGCAAAACAAAAATCCTTACAATTGGGTCAGTATGCAGATCATGATAAAGGAGAAAAGATAAGAGGTTGTCCAAGATTTTGCTTTACCTGGTATTACAATCAAAACCAACAGAAGCAGTAGTCAAAAAATTAAAAGATATATTGCACTGGGAAAAGCTGTTGCAAATGACCTACTTAATGTGTTGAATAGTTAATATATCACATTGAAGTTACAAGTGTGTCTGACTCATGCCATGGTATTTCAGTCACATCATATGGTTGTGAAAGCTGGATGTTCAATAAGTGACATGAAAGAAAAATTGATGTTTTTGAATTATGGTGCTGGAGAAAAATATTGAATAAACCATGGACTACCAAAAGAACCAATAGATCTGTTCAGAAGAAGTACAACCTGAGTCCTCCTTGGAAGCAAAGATAGCTGGACTGCATTTACATATTTTGGGTATGTTTTCAGGATGGACCAATCCCTGGAGAAGGACATCATGTTTGGGAGAGCGGCAAGTCAAAGAAGAAAAGAATTTCATCAACAAGATAGACTGACACACTGTCTGCAACAATGGGCTTAAACATAAAAAAGATCTTGTGCTTGGCACATAATCAGAGAATGTGTTTTTTGTTGTACTTGGGTAACTATGAGTTGGACCCAACTCAACAGCACCTTACAACAACAACAGGGGAGTAAACCCAGGAATTCTTTCATGCTATACAAGAGATCTACCACGGAGCTATGCCCTATGCCCCTTTTTTATGTTTTTGAGACAGGGTATTACTAAGCTGTATAGGCTGCCTCTAGCCTCGTATTCACAATCCTTCTCATCCTCCCAAGTCACTGGGATTCCAACCATGTGCCAAGGCATCCAGGTTGAATTTTCATTTAGGAAAGATTTGTCAGGTGCAGTGCCTTGTGCTCTAATCCCAGCTATTCAGGAGGCTGAGATAGGAGTATTGCATGTTCATTGCCAGAGGCTTACTTTAGTAAGATTCTGTCTCAAAATAGAGAGAGAGAGAGAGAGAGAGAGAGAGAGAGAGAGAAATAGAGAAATAGACTGGGTGTATGTCCTCATGATGGAGTACCCTTGAGGACCTAGGTTCAACCCCTTATACTGCACAAAATTAAAAAAAAATATGTTTAATGCCTGAGTACTGTGGTGCATGGCTGCAATTGGGAGGATAGCTAGTTCAAGGCCAGACGTTGCCTGTGCAACTTAGTGAGACCTCCTCTCAAAATAAAAAAAAAGAGAAAACGGGGCTTCGGTTGCAGCTTAGTTGGGGAATATTTTCCTAGTTTGCATGATATCCCAGGTTCAAACTCCTAATTCTTTAAGGAAAATAAAATGGAAGAAAGAAGCAAAGGAAAAGATAAATCAGAAGATATTTAGTCTTATAGGAAAAAGTGGTTATCAGAAGAAAGAAAATATACACAGAAAAACAACCTTACTGATCAGTTTAATCTTTGTCCACTAGATATTAAAATATGTTTATATTCATTTTTATGTGCAAAAATTAAAGTTGCAGAGAAATAGTGCTTTTCTGTTTCACCCTAATGAGACTCCTGAAGACTGCCATATTTCACAGTGAGATGACACAAACCATAATGTGGCTCATATAATACAAAAGTTCTGAAAGTAGCAACACTTATGGAAATATGTTTTAATAATTATGAAAAGTAACACAGTATAAAATACCTTTGTCCATGAATGGGCCACTTTATACCATTTGATGAGGTCAAAAGTTGACAGAAGAGCAAATCAGAAAATGGTCATTTTGGATGAATCAGCCTATGCAACTCCTGGAAATATTCCACAGAACTTTTATTTTGAGAAAAAAATAGTAATGGCTCCAAAATTCTGGAGGCTACACCTACTTGGACATACAAGAGTAATATCGAATTATTTGCCAATTTCAATTAAGTCATCAACACATCTTACTTCGGCTATTTACTCAAATGTTACAATTATATCCCCATTTCTACTCTTGCTCACTTAAACACTGTTGCCAAAATAGCTGACAGAATTGTCTATTAAAAACGTAAATCATATTTCATTCCTCTTCTGCTTTAAACTTTCTGTTGATTTCTCTTAAATTCAAGGTGTTGAGACTGGTTTATAAAGCTCCACCTTAACAACAATTTCCCTATTTCTGTAATCTTACTTCTCAGCACTTTCTTCCTTACTGTACCCCGATGGCCACATTGGCTTCTCTGTGTCCTGCATTTCACCAGACTCAAGTGCATCACACCTTTAATGCAGGGCTTCAGTGATGGCTCTTATCGTTTCATTCAGTTTTTGATGACTGCTTCCCAGGCATGTCTCAGCTAAATTTCACCTTGTAAAGGAAGCATGTCCTGACTAACAAATCTAAATTATTATTTAGATATCTTCATGCCATATTATCTTTTAGTTGTCTCCATAAAGATTACCACTCTCTGAAGACATTCTTTTGTATTATTATCTGTAATTGTTAGCTTTGCATGTGTAACAACAATCTCATGTTATAGCTTACAAAAACAGAGGAGTATTTCTGTTATGTTACATTACATGTGGGCTGCTGTTGGTTGCAATTATATTCTGAGTTTTTTTTCTGTGACAATCTTTGGATTAGATTTGGCTCTGTCTCACAAATAATTTCATTTTAGCCCTCAAGTTGAAATATTGCTTCTTACATAAATATGCACACTGTTGTAACAGAAGGAGAAACTTATGATGCCCTTTAAAACTTTTGCTTAGATGTGGTTCATATTATTTCTACTTACATTCCATTGACCAGAATGTCACAGAGTGAAGACTACAGTCAATGAGATAAGGACACACACATATAGTTGTCTATGTCCATGTATATTTATGTTGTTGTTGTTATTGTTGTTGTTGTTGTTAGGTGCCCAAAAATCACATTTGACTCATAGAGACACTCATAGGGTTTTCCAAGGCTGATTATTTCAGGATTGCTTCAGGAGTGGATTTCCACATCATTCTCCCAGTTTTGTGGTGTTGTATATCGAATCTGAGACCTCAGAGAGTATGGAGCAACACTATACCAATTGAACTAAACCGCAGAATGTACGTGTATGTGTATATGAGGTATATGTATATGTATTTGTATGCTTATAGCCATATAACCCTAGAGCCCAAACTCATTGGATCTAAGAAGCTAAGCAGGGCTGGACCTGGTTAGTCCTTGCATGAGACACCACCTAGGAATAGCCCGTGCTGTAGGTTTGGGAGAGGGCCATGAGCCCATTCCCCAAATCATCAGACATTGAAAACCCTATGAATTGTTGTTGTTAGGTGCCGTCGAGTTGGTATCCAATTCATAGCAACCCTCATAGGGTTTTCCATGGCTGACTGTTTTGGGATTGCCTTGGGAGTGGATTCCCAGGCCCTTCTCCCATTTTTGGGGTGCTGGGAATTGAACTCAGGACCTCAGAGACTGCAATGCAGTGCTCTACCAACTGAGCTAAATCCCAGCCCCGACAGTGGAGAATATTGAAATACTGAATAGTGGAAAAGTATTGAAAACAGAGGAAGGTACAGCAAAGTATCAAGTGGTACGTCCTTTTGTTGGACATAGGGTCCTTATGAGTGGGACCTGAGTTGATGGACCTAACAACGAGAAGAAGAATGCCAAAATGTATATGTAACCTACAGAGAGTGCCAAAAATGTATACATAATTTAATAAAGAAAAAACTATTAAAATTATGTTGTTGTTGTTGTTGTTGTTGTTGTTAGGTGCCATGGAGTCCATATCCTACTCATAGTGACCCTATATACAACAAGGGAAACAATATTGTCAGTGCTTTTCTGCTGTTCATAGGGTTTTCAAAGGTGGATTGATTCTAAGGAATGGGTTGTCAAGTCCTTCTCCCAAACCTATAGTACCCGGCATCCCAGGTGGTCTCCAACCCAAGTACTAACCAGGCCTAATCCTGCTTAGCTTGTAAGATCCAACAGCAATGATGTCTCTGGTTCCCCGCCCACTTCTGAATCTTACTTGATTTTCCAGTAATTCTCTGCCTATATACTGCTGCAGTCACTTTTGAATGATCTTTACTAAAATTTTGCTTGTGTGTGATATTAATGATATTACCTGATAGTTTACACATTCAGTTGTTGTTGTTAGATGCCGTCAAGTCAGTATCTGACTCATAGTGACCCTCGTAGGGTTTTCAATGGCTGACTGTTTCAGGATTGCCTTGGGAGTGGGTTGCCAGACCCTTCTCCCATGCACATTCAGTTGGATCCCCTGTTTTGGGAATAGGCTCAAATATGGATCTCTTCCAGTTAGCTGGCCAAGTAGTTGTTTTCCAAATCTGTTGGCATAAACATGTTAACACCTCCAGTGCTGCATCTGTTTGTTGAAACATCTCTATTGGTATCCCATGAATACCTGGAGCCTTGTGCTTCACCATTTCTTTCAAGGCAGTTTCCACTTTGTCCTTCAATACCATTGGTTCCGCTTCATAGCAACCTCTTGGAATGCTTGGACATCTACCCATTCTTTTTTGTATAATGACTCTGTGTATTCCTTCCATCTTCCTTTGATGTTTCCTGCATCATTAAATATTTTCCCTGTAGAATCTTTCACTACTGCCACTGGAGGCTTGAATTTTTCTTCACTTCCTTAAGCTTGAGAAACACAGAGTGTATTCTCCCCTTTTGGTTTGTTGCCTCTGGCTCTTTGCACATGTCATTATAATATTTGTTTTTGTCTTCTAGAGCTGCCTTTTTAAAAAAATCTGTTTTGTCGCTTAACTTCATCATGTCTTCCTTTTACTTAAATACCCAATATATACCAATAACAAAACATGAGTAAAAATCCAATTTGACTTCTGCAATAACAAGAGGTGTTCAAAGAGGCTACCACAGCAGAAGAAGCAGTACTATATGCTGTGTGAGGCCTCTTGGATCTTCACTTGTGCACATCACACACAGTACCATGAATCTCAAATTTATCACAAACACATGCACATTTTTAGGCATGTTGCAGGTTCTGTTGCATACTCACACCTCCATTGTTGTACTTCCACAATGTTCTTGAGTTCCAAAAATCACTTCAAAATGTTCTCATGCTTTTCCAATAACAAGCATGCTTCCATCATTTTCTTTGATTTTCACATTGTGGTGCTAGCATTTTGTTGATTAATATCATCTTTTATTCAAATCAACCTGAAAAGCTACTGTATAAATAATATCTCTTAAAATGTCTATACATTTTTGGTACCCCCAGTATATATATACCAGAGTGTGTGTGTGTGTGTGTGTGTGTGTGTGTGTGTGTGTGTATGTGTGTGTGTGTAGATATATAATTTTTTGCTCCTGTGGAATACATGGGCAGGTCACATGACAATATGTAGAGATGCATAATCATCTTTAAAAGGTAGAGAAGAAAGGCATGGTCACAATATACTAATTCACCAAATAATTTTTGAGCCATTTGACCATAAATTCTACTACAGTAGGGCCTTTTCTGGCTTGTTTATTTCTCTAATTCTAGAATAAAACAATATCTGACATACAGGCATGTTTAATTAATACACATATTTGAAATACATTGTAACCGAATAAATGAACAATTTCTGTTTATATCCCCCTGGATCCCTTCAGCCCATCAGCCCACTGCAATTAGCCAAGGATCTACAGTGGTTTTATATTCTGCCTCATTGATATACCATCTTTACTCTCAAGTTGAAGACACAAAATATGTATTGGGAAGAGCTTCTAGGAAAAGAAATTCAGCTAACCTTGTTATCACTTTATAATATATTGTTGTTATTGTTGTTTGGTGTGATCGAGTTGGGTCTGACTCATAGTGACCCTCGTAGGGTTTTTAATGCCTAATTGTTTTGAGATTCATTCAGGAGTGGATTGCCATGTCCTTCTCCCATTTTATCAGTGCTGGGCACCAAACCTAAGGGTTCAGAGTGTGTGGAGTAGCACAGTACCAATTGAGGTAAACTCAATTTAAAAAATATAAAATGGAAAATATCAGGTAAGTTAACCACCAGGAATAGATGTTGTTTTTAGGTGCCATTAAGTGACGTCTGACTCATAGCAACCCTGTGTACAACAGAACAAAACACTACCAGACACTGTGTCAGGCCCAGCACCATATCAGTCCTTCCTTGCTCTTCAAAGGGTTTTCAATGGCTGATTGTTGTTTCAGAGTGGGTGCCAGGGCCTTCTCTTAAGCGTATAGCACCAGGCATTCCCAGGTGGTCTCCCATCTGAGTACTAACCAGGCCCAACCCTGCTTAGTTTCAGAGATCTAAGGAGATCTGACACCAGAGTGGTATCATGGCAGGCAAACTGGGAATAGATAGGCAATAAAGTTCTGCTCTATACAATATTTTGTTTCAGTAACAATTCAGAGTTATAACAATGGTTATCAAGTTCTTACTACATGCTAGACACTGTTTCAAGAAGTTTCCTTATTTTAGATTTTCTATGATCTTCATATCATGTGTTTGAGGGGTATTATATCCATTTGAGGGAATTCAAATGAAATAAGTAAGGTGCACACAGCTTACACCATGATGAAACTGGGCTGAGATTTAAAAACAGTTCCTATTAATTAAAAGTGAACGGTTGTTCATGTCTATCCATTGTTGTTTTTAGGTATGGTCAAGTCAGGTCTGACTTATAGTGACCCTATGTACAGCAGGCCTGCAACTGTAGCCCTGTGGCATCTGATCCCATCAGATCTCGGAAGCTAAGCAGGGTCGGGCCTGGTTAGTACCTGGATGGGAGACCGCCTGGGAACACCAGAAGCTGTAGGCTTGGGAGAAGGACCTGGCAGCCCCCTCCCAAAAATCAATCTGCCATTGAAAACCCTATGAACAGCAGAGAAGCACTGACAATAGTGTTTCCCCTGTTGTACTGAGGGTCGCTATGAGTCGGATACCAACTCGACGGCACCTAACAACAACAACAATGTACAGCAGAAGTTAACATTGCCCAACAGTGTGCCATGCACATGATCTTTTTTGTGTTTGAGCCCATTGTTGCAGTCACTGTGTTTCTTCTCATTTCAAGTCATGCCAAGTCAGCAGTAGGAGATCCCTAGGACTTTATTCCATTTCTGTCATTAATGTCGACTCTACTTTGAGGAGGTTAACTGTTTCTTAGTCATCTTGTGGATGTCTTCCAGTGTGGAGCAGTCATTTTCAGGCTTCTCTGATATTCTCTGACAGTGTTTCTCTGATACTTATAGAATTTTTATTGGGTAACTATTTCAGGAGTGGGCTGCTGGGTCCTCCTCTTTAGTCGGTCTTGGTCTAGAAGCTCAGTTGAACTCTGACCACAATGGGTGGCCCTGCTAGTATCTGAAATACCAGCCTCAAATCTTTCAGCATCACAGTAACATGCAAGCCCCTATAAGCAGGACAAGCTGACAGACATATTGGGGTTGTCTATCCATTGTTGTTTTTGTTGTTGTTAGGTGCCTTTGAGTTGTGTCCAACTCTAACAACCCTACATATAACAGGTGAAACAGTATTGTTAGTGCTTCTGTGCTGTTCATAGTGTTTTCAATGGCTGATTAGTTTTTAGGAGTGGGTTACCACATGCTTCTCCCAAGTCTACAGAACCTAGTGTTCCCAGGTGATCTCCCATTCAGGTACTAACCGGGCCCACCATGCTTAACTTTTGAGATCTGATGAGATCAGAAGCCACCATGGTAAGGCTGTAGACTGTCTGTCCACTATTTACCCATTAAAAATATTTTGCTTACAAAATAAACAGAGTGATATATTTAACTAAGATACAGATATTTTAACAGAGAAAATAATGTATATTTAACATTGACAAGAATTAAGAATCCAATTCTAATAATTCTCTGTTGCATCTCGATATGCCTACTCAGCTCATGAATATTATGCTTACTTAAATAATTGCATGTGAAAAACTCTGTGCTAATTAAGTCATTATCTACCTTTTGTTGACCTTGGTGGCTTCAAAAACAAGCCCAGCTACCTCTGAAATACATGTACTCAGTTAAGCACAAACTTGAAAACAAAATAAAACAAAAACATTAATAAAAATGGAAGGAAAAAGAAAACAAAGAAAAATCAAAATAAAAAAAATTAACACAAAGCATTCCCTAGTATTCATGTCTCATCTTAACAAAAATAAAAAAAAATCTGAATGCCTTTATTTTGTTACCTGAGATTTGCAGGGAGATGAGAGAGGCATGTCTTAGAATCTGGTGGCAAAACCCTGGTTCTTGTAACCAGAGTGTAAAAGAATTTATGCCTGACACAGAAATTATAATAGAGAGTATGGAATAGATTTATTGAAGAAAATACAACTTTAAGTAATGACAGGGAAAACTGAGGCACCTTGAGAGGCTTAATTAAATCTGCAAAGGAATTTGGATAATCCTGTGTTCCCTGGGCAAATTTGCGTAAGGATGTCTCTATTCTCCAGACTAATATAAAGAAGCCAGAGAATTGGAGAGTTTAGCAGGTTTTTAGAAGGAAAAGTGCCTCGGATAGCCAGAGAGGATGGTGGGCCTGAGAGAAGAGAGAAGTGCATATTGTTGGTGGAGAAGAGCTGAAAGAACCGAAAAGAGAGAGCTTGTGGAAGGAGAGAAGATTAAGGGAACACAGGAACATATTCCCTCCAGTTTATTCAAAGTAGAGGATGCCCAGTGTGAGATCAGCCCTGGGAGCCCAGCTCTGGGCACTTAGTTTGACAGAGTCCCAGCGGCTTTGTTTTGTAAATGGTTCAAGGGCTTGGGTAGGGTGTGAAATACATTTGAAAATGTCTTTCCAGTAGTGGAGAGGGAAGAAGCAATTTGAATCCTCTTTTTTCCCCATATCTCCTGCTAATGCCTAAACTAACCTGTCCATCAATTTGATGCCTGGAAATAAGATGTAGTTTGGCTGAAACAAGTTAATATTTAACATCTCTAGAGAATGAGAACTAATTCCATCTTTAGATAAATTGTAAAAGAGTTTATGTGGTAAAACCAGATTATTGGTGGGTTTGTTTATATAGATATTTATTTATTTTCCCTTTTGAGTACAGAGAGATAGTCACATAATATTTCTTTTGTATCTGTGTGACTTCCCAATATTAATACTAAACTCACTTTTCTGGCTTCTCATTTCAACAACTTCATGATGTGATTCAGTAGGAAAAGAGAAATGTTCCTTCCCCTCTTCATTGTGTTGAAATTTGTACTGAATCCAAATGTTTTGCTCAGTTACAATAATGGAGATTTCCTGAAAAGAAATCACTGAGATGTAAATTATTAGGCTTAAGATCAATAGTGGAAGTTTGAACCATTAGGAATTCTAGTAACAATAAATCCTGTTCCCTCAGTGGAGAAAGAAATCCATAGTGCAGAGTTTTCAAAGGGATTCCTTTTGCTTTGTGCTAACTATAAATCACATGCAATTGGTTGCTGATCTGAATATTTAAGAATTTTATTTGGCAGTTTCTTTCCAACTATTCTTATGCATGAATGTTTATAGAAAAGTTAGTATAAAATGTTAAGTAGGTAGCTTAAGCATTAGCAGGCAATACGGAGGGAAATGGGACTGAAAATGACTGCTGCCATTTCATCATGAGGAAGAGGTTATATGTGTTTCTGGGGACATTGGAAGGACATTTTCAAATGGATTCTGCACCCCACCCATGCCCTGGAGCAACTTACAAAGCAAAGACCCTAGGCCCATGACACATAAGGCACCCAGAGGTGGGTGCCTGGGGTTGGTGTCACACTAGAGGTTCCCTAGTGTGAATAAATTAGAGGGAACTTGTGCCCACATTTTCTTCTTCCTCTCTTCTTTCATAAGCTCTGAGAGCTTCCTTTTTCTCTAGAAACCATGTGTAAGTCTCTCCTTTCTCATGGTCCCACTACCATATCTGTCTACCTAAGACACCTTTCCTTCTAGAAACCTACTTAACTCCTCTGTTCTCTGGCTTCTTCACTTTCCCTTGGGGAATAGAATCCTCCTTATGCTGAGTCACCCAGGGAATGCAGGATTTTCCAAGTTCCTTTGTAGGTCTACCTAAGCTTCTGGTGCCACAGTTTTCCCTATAATTGTTCTTTAAAAGTGTCTAAACCTATTATATATTCTCTACTATATTTTCTGTATCAGGTATAAATTTTTTATATGCTGAATACAAGGACCAAGTTTTTTTTAGGTTTAGTAGTTTGCCTTTCACTGCTGACTAGCAGCTCCTGGACCCATCAGCAGGCACTTCCTGGACCCGCCTTCCTGGTAACACAAAACTCTTCAATTTTTTTTCTTTTCTTTTCTCTTCCTCCTCCTCCTCCTCCTCCTCTTTCTTCTCCTTCTCCTTCTTCTTCATCTTTGCATTACACTTTCAAAAACAATTTCAAGGATTTTTGTTTGTTTATAGATTGGGCTTTACGTACATATTCACAGATAAATATGAAACAACAGAGATGAATAACAAAAATATTTTCTAGTTCCTGTTCCTGGTTGGGCACTTTTGCATATCCTACATCACTTAATCTTCAAAATTCCTTATGGACAGGTATTTTTAGCTTCATTTTTGGAGATGAGGAAAATGTAGCACAGCTAAGTTATATTATGGGAATACAATAACACTATTCTAATCATAGCTCCAAGCTCCACACTTCCTGTTGACAAGCCTTTCAATGCCTTGGGACAAATGAGTTGTTAATGATTTTTAGCATTTGCTCCAAATCATTTCTGTCATAGCCACACAGATTAGTCTAAGGTGATCACACATAGCAAAATTGTGTCTTTTTGAGAATACACAGTAAATAATTTTTAATCTCATGATATTATGGTAAAAAAAAGCATTAACTCTTTTTCACCAAAGAAATATAGCTCTTAAATATTACAGAGAAACAAATGAGTGAAAAAATAATTGTGATTTTAGAAGGTTCAAACAAATTGGAAATATTTTAGAAAAATTCTTGAGAAAATTTAGCAGCTGTAAGAGAAATGTCTATTACCTTTTCAGATCACTTTCTTGTACTATCAATTTTGATAGATGATAAAGTAAGAAAGTATAGAAGGAACAGCAATAGTAACACTTAGTTTCATTGCTACCATTTTCCAATGGAAAGGGAGGTCTCAGTAGCTTTCCTCCATTCCCATCATTAAGGTTGACTCTACTTTGAGAAGGCAGCCCTTCCCCAGTCATTTCTTGAATGCCTTCCACCCTGGGGGACTCATTTCCCAGCATTATATTTGACAACTCTTCTCTATTATTGATAGGGTTTTCAACAGCTAATTATTTCAGCAGTGGGCTGCTGGGTCGTCTTCCTTAGACTGTCATGGTCTGGAAGCTCATCTGAAACCTGTCCACCATGAGTCACCCTGCTGGTATATGAAATACCCCTGGCTTAGCTATCACCATGACAGCAACATAGAAGTCATCTATAGTACTGCAAGCTGACAGACATTAAGGGGAGGTGTTACTAGGTAGAGATGTTTACAACAGAGCAGTTCAAATGAGAAAGGTACATGATTTAAGCACACTACATAGGGAATGCCTACAGGCGTAACCCTGTGGCATCTGATCCCGTCAGGTCTCAGAAGCTAAGCAGGGTCAGGCCTGGTTAGTACTTGGATAGGAGACCACCTGGGAACACCAGAGCTGTAGGCTTGGGAGACGGACCAGGCAACCCACTCCCAAAAATCAATCTGCCATTGAAAACCCTATGAATATCAGAGAAGCACTGACAATAGTGTTTCGCCTGTTGTATGTAAGGTCGCTATGAGTCAGACACTGACTCAATGGCACCTAAAAACAACAAACAGGGAATGCCATGTAGTGAGAAAAATCATTGAGATGATTAAGAAATCAAGATAAAGCCTGTCTATTGACAAGGGCTTTCAGAATAGCTAAGAACAGAAGGAAACTAAATAAAAAGGGAACATATAAACAAAATGATGAAATTATTTTCTAAAAATGTAATGAAGTGTCCTAAAAAAATATTTTTATGTGGTCTATAGTCACCATGCCTGCAGCCATACCACTGTGGTGTCCAATCCCGTTAGATCTCAGAAACTAAGCAGCGCTGGGCTTGGTTAGTACTTGGATAGGAGAATGCCTAGGAACACCAGCTGCTGTAGGCTTGGGAGAAGGACCTGATAACCCATTCCCAAAAAACAATCTGCCATTGAAAACCCTATGAATAGCAGAGAAGCACTGACAGTATTGTTTTATCTGTTGTACACAGGATTGCTATGAGTCAGATACTGACTCAATGGCACCTAAGACCAACAGGACAGTCACTGTAAGAAACTTTTTAATGGTTTTTAAATTGAAGGTCACTAGGTTTTGGATTGAATTGAATCACTCATACTTTAAAAAACTCCCCCCAAGAATTCTGATGTATTCTAAATATTGATAAGTCAGTACAGTAGATATAGAAGTACATAGAATAAATCACAGGAGAGGAAATATTGATGTAAATTTAAATAAGTCAAGGGCTCTGGTTCACTCATGTAATCCCAACAAAGCAGAGGAAGAAGGACTGTGAGTTCAAGGGCAGAGGCATCCTGTGTAACTGAATGAGACCCTGACTCCTATGAAATAAAAGTAGGGTAAAGGTGCAGCCCAGTGACAGACCAGTAGCAAAGTATCAGGGAGGTCCTGGGTTTAACCTTCAAGTCCTGCCAAAATATAAACTAAATTTCAGCCTAAATAAAGAAATAAATATTTAAAAGTCTAAATAACAGACGGGGCTGGGATTTAGCTCAGTTGGTAGAGCGCTGCACTGCAGTCTCTGAGGTCCCAAGTTCGATTCCCAGCACCGCAAAAATGGGAGAAGGACCTGGCAATCCACTCCCAAGGCAATTCAGAAACAGGCAGCCATTGAAAACCCTATGGGGGTCGCTATGAGTTGGATACTGACTGGACGGCACCTAACAACAACAACAAAATAACAGACACGATGTTTTTAAAAATTTGAAAACAAATTTCCAAACACCTTAAAAAGCAAGAAAATGGAAAATGTTTTAAGGACATGCAGTGTTTCAAAGTCCTTAGCATTGTATTATGAGCAGGCTTTAATCTTCCTCTGTATGATTAGCTGAAGTTTTTATGTCTTTCTGGATGGCTGGACTATGCATCCAATCCCAATGCAGGGTAATTTTTCAGGTACAAGCATTGACTATTACTTTAGTGTCTACTAGTTCTTAGTAAATTGTGGAAACTCAATAAACCTTAGTTTAGTAGAACTGAAACATCTCATAGGAACTCAAACCAGAAAACAAAGTCTAGCTCTCCTTCTTGAATTGTGATTATTGTGAGACGTATTTCACTTGGTTAAACCATAACTTTAAATTAGAAAATGTTCAAAGAAGGTGCAATTTCTAGCTATGAGCAATCAAGTAAATTAATAGTGAATATTTCTTGTTTCCGGAGAGGGAGCCCATTAGCTGTTAACATAATAATTATTATTTTTAAGAGAATCTTGTGATTCATGGACAAGTTATTCAATACTAGTAAAATGCCTCAAAATGAGATGTTGATTATTGAGAAATTTGGCTTAAACAAAGGTTGCCATATGGGGGAGCAATACATATACTTCTAAGTGAGATGTTTACAATATTAAAAATCATAGTTCATGAAGTTTGAAATTAGAGGAGGAAATATTTTGAACATTTCTGGAAGTAACAAAGCACTCATTCTAAGAACTAAGCAATAGTTGCTGTAAGATTATGATGGCAATGGACTGATTAAGGAGAAAGAGCCAGAATGACAGCCACCATCAAAGGATAGTTGTTCAGACAAATAGACCTGGCTACATATATCCAATTAACTTTAAGAGGTAATGATGTCTGACATCCAATTCTTTTCCTAGTTGTAAATCCCCTGTGCACCCTCAGGTGATTTTGTATTACTACTATCTCAGGGAGTAAGAGAAAAGACTGCTTCCATTTTCAAAGGTAAACGATGGGAAAAAAACAAAACAAAAAACAAAAACAAAGGAAAAAATGCAAAACCATGCCTAGAGATAAATGTAATGGCGAAAAATAAGGAAGAGCAGTCTGAAAGAAGATTTCACAGGAAGGTGTATTGAATAAAAACTTACACAAGCATGTCCTCCTTTCTGGTGCAATAGATCTGGGCCTTATTTAACTTACATGCTAAATGGCAGGCTATGCAAAAACTTTAAATCATGGTTTATGCATGTGTTGGAACAGTGGCAGTAATTACCACTTTCAGTATGCTGCTACATATACCATTTATGGGCAGGAGTTCACAGACTACACATTTCAAGAATCCAAATGAGTTTCCAAAGCGAAAGTTCATCTGAAAGTTTTTCATCTTTATTTTCATCTCTTCTCCCCCAGTGGTTGGCTTCTTGAAGACAGTCTTATATAACATGATTTCCCTCTTCCCACCCTAGCACTTTTACTGTGGGAGAATTCCTAGAAGGATACCACCAGAATAGATACAGAATTATAGCCTAGTGACAAAAAAGATGAAAATATACTAAAGAACACATGCTTATTTTAAAAATTTCTTAACTGGGATAATGTAATTCTGGTAGCAAGCTATTAAAATATACTTACTGTATACCAAAACTACTAATTAATCCTGAAAAATGTGTTGATGTATGATTGTGAAGTTTTGTAACTTAAATAAGCTTCTCAGATAATATGTGTTAATGAGGAAAAAATTTTAGAAAGAGATAATCTTAGTTATTAGGTAATATCATACAGTTAAAATTCTCTGTCCATTTACACATGGATTTGCTTATCTCTCATTGTGTGTACAAATGCACTTATGTGTTTTTGTATAAATATGTGTAGTGACCAATTCTAAGTAATTTGAGTAGAAAATTTATTTTAGATAATTGTACTCAGTGACTATAATTTTTTCTGATAATGATATTATAGGAAACATTAGGAACATTTTGAAAGTTATAAACATTAATTTCTCTATTTGTATTTCAGCCTATATACCCAAACACAGGTATAAACTTCATATGTGAATTTTTTTTTCCATAGTTTTCGGTATTGGAAATAGCAAAGACATGGTGATTTGTTCATCATTTCAAAATCACCAAGACTTTATTATTTTTGTAACATCTATCTAAAACTGTCCAGATACATTTCCTTCCTTCCTCCTACCCTGATTTTTGCCTTCCTTTCCTTTGATTTGATCAACTTGAATGACTTGCAAAATGACAGAACTTTATGGAGCTAAGCTACTATTGCTTGCACAGGATTAGTTTTTGTAAAGATGAATTTTGCAAATTCACTATATTTTGGAATTAGCTAATCACTTTTAAAAATAGGCAAGCGTTATATTATTTAACTTTGTCTTTATCCAGAAAAACTAAAATTCAAGATTTATTCATAATTCTTCCCGTGGCAGAGTCCAAACACCAAATCACCTATTCTTTGTTCAAGATTTTATAAAGTGTTTTATTTTATGATCTCTATTTTCACTTCCATTTTGTCTTTTCAGAAAAGATAGTAGACCATAAGATATAAAAGACAGGTAAAATTAATGTTACAAAAACCGTTATGTGGATATTAAAATGTTTTAGTTATTTCTCTGTGCTCGCTGCCTTTCTTTCTTTCTTTCTTTCTTTCTTTCTTTCTTTCTTTCTCTCTCTCTCTCTCTCTCTCTCTCTCTCTCTTTCTTTCTTTCTTTTTACCCCTTTGGGTAATCTGCAAACAGCCTTTTTTACTGAATCCATTCTAACTTTATCACACCAGTGTTTTAGCGAGGTCTTTTTTTTTTTTTTTTTACTCTCATGAGTAATTTCTGGAGGTTAGGCTTGAGGTAAAAAAAATTGCTAGTTAAACCAAGAAGTACTTTGTTCTCTCAGTATTTTACAATTTAACAATTTGAATGAGGGAAAACAATGGTGGTATGAAATGCAGAATAGCAAGTAGCTCTTGGTTTTCTTTTTTTAAAGTACAATAAGTGCAAAAACAATTTTTAAAAAGTGGTAAGTCTACATCTGAGAGGCTTTTAAAATTTAAATGTATGAGATAATTTGGCTATAACTATCCAGTATATCTAACTCCAGATAATCTGTTTATTCCATTCATTCAACATTGCAGTTCTCTAAAATGCAACTTACTAACAATCTTGTTGTGCTGTGATGATGTGGGTGTTGCTATGATGGTAAAAGCTATGGCACTGGTATTTCAGATACCAGTAGGGCCACCCATGGTGGACAGGGTTCAACTGACCTTCCAGACTACAAAGACTAGGGAGAAGGACTGAACAGCCCACTCTGGAAACAATTAGCCATTGAAAACCCTATGAATAGGAGAGACACAATGTCCTATAGAGTGTTGTTTCAAAAATGAGCCCCTCAAGCTGGAAGACATTCAAGAAACAACTGAAGAACAATTGCCTTCTGAAAGTAGTTGTTATTAGGTGCCATGGAGTCAGTGTCTGACTCCTAGAGACCCTAGGTACAACAGATGAAACACTATTGTCAGTGCTTGTCTTCTACTCATAGGGTTTTCAATGGCTGACTGTTTTAGGGGAGTGGATTGCTTCCTTCTCCCAAGTCTACAGCCGCTGGCATTCCCAGGTGGTCTCCCATACAAGTACTAACTAGTCCCAACCCTACTTAGCTTCTGAGATCTGATGAGATAGGAAGCCACAGTGATATGGCTGCAGGCTTTCCAAGTAGAGTAGACTTTAAGGATGGGAGTGGAGTGAAGTCCATTGGACCTCCTATTTCTGATGTGGTAGGATTCAAAATGAGAAGAAACACAGTGGCTGCAACAATGGGCTGAAACATAAAAAGATTATGTGCATGGCACAGTGTTGGGGAGTGTTTCCTTTAGTTGTATATATGGTCACTATGAGTCAGTGGTTTACACAGATGTTTTAAGTTAGATAATTAGGAAAAGCCTGCAGCCGTAGCCCTGTGGCATCCGATCCCGTCAGATCTCAGAAGCTAAGCAGGGTCGGGCCTAGTTAGTACCTGGATGGGAGACCGCCTGGGAACACCAGAAGCTGTAGGCTTGGGAGAAGGACCTGGCAACCCCCTCCCAAAAATCAATCTGCCATTGAAAACCCTATGAACAGCAGAGAAGCACTGACAATAGTGTTTCCCCTGTTGTACAGAGGGTCGCTATGAGTCGGATACCGACTGGATGGCACCTAACAACAACA
>VMDO01031094.1:0-20489 GCA_007922755.1 Pedetes capensis
TTCCCCTTCATTTTGCCTTTTCTAGAATGTCATATTTGCAGTTATATAGTACTTCTTTAGATTGTTTTCTTTCAATAAGAAAGATTCTTTTATACTTTTTAGTGACTTTCTTTCTTTTAATCAATGTATAATTTTCCAGTGTGGGGATATTCAACTTTGGTTTTCAACTACTTGTTGAAGGATATATTGACTGCTTCTGCTTCCTAGTAATTATGAATAAAGTTTCCTCTATGAATATTTATGTTCATGTTTTTATTTTAGTTAACCCATAATAATGTATATTTTTATCATGCACAAAAAGATGTTTGAAAGTTCATACATGTTATGGAATAGTAAAACCCACCTAGTTAACAAGTGCATTGCCTCACTTCGCTAGTATAAAATACACTTTCTTTACATTTCTGAATAAAACACCATATTATAATCAATTTTAATCACTTTGTTATGCAATAGATCTCTTGAAAATTATTCCTCCTTTATAATAATAATTATGTTTCCTTTGGTCCACATATTCACATCTCATCTTTCTCATCCAACTCCAGCTTCTGGTAATCCTCATTCTACTCTCAACATTTATAAGACCAACTTTCTACATTCCATGTTAGTGAGATCATTTGGCACCCAATTTATGACATTAGAAGTTTTAAATATAATTAACTTTTAAATTTAAATTTAATTGATTTTTTTCTTTGTTTCATGTCAATATATTTTACCTTCCACATATGAAAGAAATTATTTCCTACTCTGTCTTTCTATGCTGAAGTAATTTCATTTAATATAATGTCTTCTAGATTTATCCATGCTGTCACAAATAATAGGATTTCAAAAATTTCAGGATGAAATCATATTCCATTGTGGCTATATGCCATATTTTCTCATTATTTCACCTTTTTAGGAACATTTAGATTGAGTATTTATATTGAGTGTTGTGAATAGTGCTGCATTCAATGAGTGCAGAAGTCTCTTCAAAATACTAATTTCATGTTTTTGATATATATCTAAAAAAGGGATTGCTGGATCATATGATAGCTTATTTTTAATTTTTGAGAAACATCCATACTATTTTCCATAATGACTGTACTAGTTTATATTGGGCTGGGGTTTAGCTCCGTTGATGGAGTGCTGTTCTGCACTTTCTAAGGACCCAGATTTAATCCCCAGCACCCCCAAAATGCCATCATACCACCCTAGGGTCCATTCTCCTCTGATCTCAGAAACTAAACAAGATCAGGCCTGGTGAGTCCTTGAATGGGAAAAGGCCTGGGAATACTAGGTGCTGTAGGTTTGGGAGAAGGACCTGGTAGCCCATTCCTAAAACAATCATCCATTAAAAACTGTGAATAACATCCATTAAAAACTCTGTGAATAACAGAGAAACATGGGCATAGTGCCAAGCATGGCACAGTGTCTGGTAGTTTTTCATTCTGTTGTACATAATGTCACTGAGTTAAACCTACCTTGGTTGCGACTGAAAACACAACAAATTGTGTGTGTGTGTGTGTGTGTGTGTGTGTGTGTGTGTGTTATATCATATCATACATATCATGTATACACACGCACACACACACACACATATACACACACACATATATATGACAATTAAAATCTCAGTTTCTTTATTGGTATACTGGCTCATTCACATTTACTGTGATTTCTGATGGAATTGGATTACTGTCTAGTATATCTGCAACTATTATTTGCTACATTTCTTTTTTCTCTCTTCTTCTGGCTTCTTTGAATATAACTATTTTTGTTCAACAGTTTTCCTTCTTTTTTGGCATATCAGTGATACTTCTTTTAAAAGCACTTATTTCAAATTGTCTTAAAGTTTTCAGTATACCGTTATAACTAATCTAAGTTCACTTAAAAATAATGCCTCACAAGTGGTGTAGAATATTTTCAATTCCTTCCTCCAGTCTCTTAAAACTGCTGTCATTTATTTTACTTATCTAAAGCAGCACATTTATTATTATTTTGAACTAGCAGTTCTCCATTAGATAAGTTAAGAACAAGACAAATAAGACTTTAATTTACTTTCATTTACTCTTTTTCTGATACACTTCCTTTCTACGTATAGATCTGAGTGAATTTCTGTCCTATATAATTTTGTTTCTTTCTGAGCAATCTTACTTTCCTTACAAGGCAAAGTCACAAGTGACAGATTCCTTCAGTTTTTATTTGTCTGACAAAGTTGTCTTTTGCTTTAATATTTAAAGAATACTTTGGATATAATGTTCTATATTGGTAGGGTTTTCTTTTAATGATTTAAATATCTACTTTCTTCTCATTTGCATGGTTTTTCATGAGAAATGTGATATAATCCTTATCTGTGTTGCTGCTCTTTGGGTAAGAATTTCTTTTTTCTGCTCCCAAATTCTCCCCTCTCATTCTTCACTGTTTTATCTACGTTTTGGGTATTCTGAAATTTGAATATGCTATACCCATCTATAGAGTTTTTTATCATTTATTCTTCTTTGTGTACTCTATGCTTTCTCTACTTGTGGTTTGGCATCTATCGTTAATTTTGGAGAATTATCAGGTATTATTATTTTAAACATTTATTTTGCCCTTTTCTCTCCTTATTCCTCTGTTATTCCCATTAAACATGTGTTATATATTTTACAACTGTCCCACAGCTCTTGGATAGTCTTTTCTGTTCTTTGTATTCTTTTAAATCTTTAATTCAAATTTGAGAAATTTCTTTGATATATTTCTAATCTCATTATCTATAGCTCCACATCCCAGCTATCTTCACTCTAATGATATTGCTTCAAAGCCATTTTTATTTTTGAGAGTACTTTTTGATTTCTTGAAATTTATTTTGATTCTTAGAGTTTTCATCTCTCTGCTCACTCTATACTTCTGTGCTTGTATATTGCCTACTTTTCCATCAAACCTCTAGACTTATTAATTCTACTCTTTAAATTTCTCAACTGACATTTCTAAAATCTGTTATATCTGAGTCTGTTTCCAATGTGTACTTTATCTTTTCAGACTAAGTTGTTTTATTGTCTTGAAGCATGCATTATAATAATTTTGAAAGCCATGCATGATGTATTAGGTGACAGTAATCATGGTACATAGGCCAACAGTGTGAAGTATTGCATGTATTTATCTAAGAGCTGAACTCTGTTGATTTGCTGAATGTGTGTATGTGTTGTGTTGTGTGTGTGTATGTGTGTATGTGTGTGTGTTACTTAGAAAATGAACCCAGGACCTCACACATACTTTCCAAGCTTTCTACTGCTGCATTGCATCCTCAGCCCATTTTTTAAAATTTTTATCTCATATCAGGTTCTCACTAAATTACAAAGAATATCTCTGGCCTCAGCGTCCCACATCGCTGGGATTACAGGTGTGTACCACTGTGCTCTTGGTTGGATGTTTTCTATTGTTACAGGTGCTAGGGGTTACAGTTTCCTATCCTCTCCTCAGATTTTCCCCATCACTTTTGTCCTTGGATTTTGAATTTCCCTAATAATTCCTTACATACAGTATTTCTACTCTGTTACTTGTAGTCTTCACTATTGTTACAGTTTAAATCTAAAATGTCTCTATCTATCTATCTATCTATCTATCTATCTATCTATCTATCTATCATCTATCTATATGATGTATAAAATGTTTGAACTTTAGGTGCCCATAGAATGATGCTATTTATGGAGGCTATGGAACTTTGGGAAGTTGAATGTAGCTTTGCAGAACTAAGTGTGGGATTGGGCCTCTGGAAGTTTTACCTAGATCCCTGTTCTGGTCACCTGTTATCTGCTCCTGACCCACCATAACAAGAAGTCATTTTTGCCTCCCCCATCACCAGCTGCTCCACCATGCCTCCCACCATTGTGAACTTAAATCCTCTTACTATGAGTCCTAATAAATCATTCCTCTCATAAGTCATTTCATTCAGGTCTTTACCACTGTGACCCAGAAGCTGACTAACATAAGTATTATTATATGGGGACCTTACTGACATGGTGTTAAGTTGTAGGGCAAGGAAAGTATTCTGTGACATCATTAAGTCTCTGGTGATTTGTTGTGTTTTGTTTTTCATTTTTGTTCTTGTTTTTCTTTGCTTTACTTATTTATTTAATTTTTGGTGTGTGGTGGTGCTGGAATTGAGGCTTTTAGAAGTATTTCTTGGCATTTTTCCACTCCCAAATATAAGGCAGGAAAACCAGAGATAAGTGGAATTGTCTAATTACCTTTCTTCATTCAGATAAGGTCCTTGTAAAGTAGATTCACTTAGAGTCAAGTCAGATGCTGCTATTTTTCCCCTGGTGTATTTTCTTTCTTTCTCTCTTTTTTGTACTTGGGAATTGAAACCAGGGCCTCACACATATTTTTCAAGTGCTCCACCACTGGGCTGCACCATTAGTCTCATTTTTACATGTTATCCTGAGACAGGGTCTCCCTAAGTTACACAAGCTGCCTCTGGCCTCCAACTTGTGATCCTTCTTCCTCTGCCTCCTGAATCGCTGGGATTAGAGGCATGCAATACTATTCCTGGCTCCCCTGGCCTCTTTCCAACATGTAAACTCTCCTTCTCATCACGTCCCAAATGTGAGAGAATTTTTCTCCAATAGCCACCATGAGAACCTGGTGGAATTCCTGGGGTAAAACTGTTAAGTGTCATACCCTCCACCTTCACAAGACTACCATTCAAGAATTTCTTACAAGACTATCATCCAAGAGTTTCTTGTTCTCAAGGTGATCTACATTAATCCTTCAACAATTTGTCAAAGATACCATTAAGTGTCTCTGCCCATTGCTGCCTTCAGTGGCATCTGTTCTTAAGAAGGTGTTTTGGCTTTGATTTCTGTATTTATGTTTCTCTAGAATGGAGGGGAGCAGCATACTCTGTGACCTCAATTTTGTGACAGATCTAAGGGAAAAACCTTGATTTTCAGTCCTCTAAATTTGTTTTTCTTTTTGTGAGGCCATGGGTGATGGCTTCCAAGTTTTCTATTTTGTTCTTGTTAAGTGCCTTTGAGTCTGACTCAGCAACCCCATGCACAACAGAAGAAAACACTCCCTGATTCCATGCCAGGCACAAGATCTTTTTTATGTTTAATCCTATTGTTGCAGAGATTGTGTCAACCTATCTAGTTGAGGGTCTAAATTTTAGTCATTGACCTGCCTCTCACCCAAACATGATGTCCTTCTCCAGGGGTTGGTCCCTCCCGACAACATGTACTACAGCTCAAAAAGGAAGTCTGAGCTGACATTTTTATTGAACAATATATTTGGCTGCCAATCTGTGGGGGTTGAAGATTATGAATTATTTGAGGTAAACTCGGTTATATGCCAATAAAAAATAATAATACATAAAACTTTGATTTTTTTCAGACTTGATTTTATTTTTGTTTGGCCTTTACACTTGTTGATGTATTTCATTTCTATTTATTTGTATATTCCAGCAAAACAGAATGGGACCTTATTCTTGTTTGTTACCCTTGGAACAACTAGTACTGTATAAAATAAATGAATGTTGATCTGATATAGATTGCTAAATTATAATGAATCATACATTTTTCTCTAATTATCATCTTTTAATTTTTCACATAAATCCACACTGCACATGGATCTTTTCTTAACTGGGAAAAACACAAAAAAGATGCATAAGTGACTTTCCTCTGTTTTATCAGAAGAAATAGCCATTATAAACCAAACAAGACAATCTAATTATAGCCAATTTGTCTATTACTGTGGGTTCACCTTTGATAAGTATTATATTTAGTCAAGATCCTAGACCTTCTCCAAATTATTTATAATATTAACCATCACTTCAAATTATCCAAGGTTTCACATTCCCACTTTTGGCATTTTTAAAGAAAAGAATCTTCCCTTTTGTTCTTTAAGGAATGAGTATCTGGATATTCCTCTAGTCTCACTGTTTATTATTATCTAGGAAATCAAAGCAAAGGATTCACCACACTTTTGTTTTTACCTTTGTTGACTTTCACTGTTCTTAATAATTTCAGCAATAAAGTTTACTACTCTAAAATAATGATATTTTCACATATTGGAGAATATGTACTCAGAACTGTGTATGTTTGTTTGTCCTTTTACTTTTGAGAACCAGATATCCACATGTTGATATATATGCACATTTCATATACATATAGTTTAAATGACTGTATAGTAAGTCATATACATGCATATCTTAAGAATGATGGTATACACCTGTAATCCCAGGAACTTAGTCTGAGGCAGGATAAGTGAGAGCTTGAGGCTGGAGGTAGTCTGCACAACTTAGCAAGACCTTTTCTCAAAATTAAAAAAAAAAAAATTCTAAAAGATGCCATGGGTGCAGCTCAGTAGTAAAGTACTTGCTTAATATGCAAGAGTCCCTGGATTCAACCCCCAATATTGATAAAAATATATTTCCTCTTGCCAAGATAAACATGTTTTGTAGCTGACCTCTATAAATATAAGGAAATATGCTAGTCTCAGTTATCCTGATTTTAAATCATTTAATCATGTGGCTTTTTTTATTTGCATCAATAAGCCTTATATAAATAAACAAAACACAATATAGAAGTAAGTAGATTGAATAGCTAGTTTTTTTCCAAATGATAGGAGTAGTAGATAATGCTTTTTGGATTAAAATTGTATTTTTCTTAAGCAGAGAATATTATATATACTATATATCTATTTTAGTAAATTTTTAAGCAGTGCAAAAATAGTATTTTCATCCTGAAAAAAGTAAAGAAGTATTAGTTACATGTAGACCCATTCTGAATATGATATACAGGGAAATTATGCATGTGTCTAATTGTGGCAGGTGTGTTTACACAAATACAACTCAAACTTTTTTTATGAAATCATTTCTTTCTAATAAAGTGGGATGCATCTGAGAAAAAATGAAATATCTAAATCCGTCTCTTTCCTCATGATTAGTGGACCCAGCACAGCCTCTCTTGAAGCACCATCTGTTCTCTCAAGCACAAATCATAGTTAAGCCTTTTCAAGACAAGAAGGGATTATGTGTAAGCAAAAGAAACAACAATGAGAGTACCTTAGTGAAATTCTGTGACAGGAAAGACCATATCATCTTTCATAATGAAATTTCTGAGCTCCTGTAGGTAAAACCAATAGTTTTCTGAAAAACACTTATTTCTCCAAAACTCATATCAATCCCAGAGTTGCTGACATAAACTTGACTTTGACAGAAAGAACCATTCATGAGAAAATTGAAAAACGATTTATATGTTACCCAATTATATACAAATATTTGTTGTTGTTGCTGTTAGGTGCTGTCACTTTGAGTCAGATTCATAAAGGCCCAGTGCACAACAGAACGAAACATTCCCCTACACTGTGCCACGCCTGGCACTATGTCAGTGCTTATCTGCTATTCATAGGGTTTTCAATGGTGGATTCTTTGGGGAGTATACTGCCAGGTCTTCCTCCCTATCCTGCAGCACCTGGTATTCCCAGGTGGTCTCCCATCCAAGGACTAACCAGGCCCATCCTGCTTAGCTTCTTAAATCTGGCAGGATGTTTCTGCAAAGTGGAACCATAAGTTGTATTATTAAAACTTTTAAAATATTTATCTATTTATGTAAGTTACAATTGCCAGTACTGCCTTTTTCTCTAGAAGATGAAATTTAAAATTGCACTTTGTCTTTGAGCTTCTTTACATTCTTTCCCTTGGTAAATTACATTAAGACATTGTTAGTTAACATAAATATGTGCAATCTAAATTTCTTGTTTAATTCCTAAACATATAACAATAAAACTATTAATATCCACTATATTATATCCATTCATGCAGTGCATATGCATAACTGCTCTTGGAAGGACCAATTAACTGTCATCCCAAATGATCCAAAGAAATGTTATCAGTTAGTGTAGGAATTCCCTTTTTCTTTTTTAGCAGCCTCAGTGATTGTGGAAGCCAGTGTTGAGACAGAGCCTGGGAAACCTAGGTTTCTAAGCTGTAAGCATGAGGAATGCCCTGTGTTAATTCACAATGATCATTAACATGAATGAGAAATGAATCATGTTAACTTTGAGGTAGTGAGGTTCTTGGTGATTTGTTTTGCTTTGCTTTATTTTCAACCATTGATGTTCTAGACTTTCTTAATTGATGTAAGAACCAAGCATCACATGGAAATACTTCAATAACAACTGCTAAGTAGCAGCAACTTTCATAATGATCACTCAGTTCTCCTATCGCTGCCTCTGCCATATATGTTATGACTGTTGCATCAAGAATGTCAAATTTGCCTTAACCTCAGAGTTTACCTTGCTCTATCTTTATTCAGAATGCTGTAGATCAAATACGATATCAAGAATCCAGTAAATATGAGAAAAAGAGAACCAAAAATCCCAAGTCCCATCCAGTGAAGAGGACTTCCTTGAAGTACTCTTCTCCATGCCTGGACCTTGTCACGCAACATGGGTGGACATGGACATGTCGATTTTTGGAATAATTTAAGAAGAATTGGTATAAATTCTTCTTTAAATGTTTGGTAAAACTCACGAGTAAAGCCATCTGTCCCTTGAATTTTGTTTGATGGGAGATTTCTTATTATTGATTCAATCTCATTACTCATTATTGGTCTTTTCAGGTTTTCTATTTGCTTATGATTCAATTTTATCAAGGTGTGTGTGTTTAGGAATTTGTGCATTACTTCTAGGTTATCAAATTTGTTGGTCTCCTATTATTCATAATAATTTCTTACAATGCTTTGTATCTGTTTTATATTTTGATTGTCTTTTATTTTGAACATGCTTTTAAATGAACTCTTTGAAGAAATAAGATAATATTGACATGGATTTATCATTTTGTAACATAGTTAGAAAATACTAAACCTTTTCATTCTTCCTTAGGGGAATTTCTGCCTTAATATTAATTCAACACTCCTTTCTTTTCTGTCTTCAAAGAGGACATTTCTATGACTATTTTCAAAAAACCATTATTTCTCCTGGTTTTGTAAGTTTTGTAATGTAAGATTTATATGTTTAAATAAAGTAAGTGGATCATTATGTATCTGTGAACTTTATAGATGGAATGATTGACAGTTAACATTTATTAACTATCAATTGTGTATCAGAGTCTCTGCTGAATCATTTTTATTGTCTCATAATTCTTTGAATAATATCTTGATATGATTATATTTTTAAAATCTAAGGAAATATAAATTGAGTTTCAGAGATATCAAATGTCTGTCTTAACATCAATCAGGAATATAGACGCTCAAGATTTTGTACTTATTAAAAAGTGTATTCTCGAGAAAATCAATATCAGTTTTTACCTGAGCATTTTCTAGTGAGATAACGTTTTGAAATCTTCAACCAACTCACTAAATCAGAAACTTTATTTTTGAGGCTAATATCTTGTGTTTAATAAACCCACCCATACAAAAGTTACAGAAGCACAGTTTTAAAGCAACAGATCCTAAACTTTACACTTAAACATATCTAGAAAATTTAGACCATAAACTTATAACTAATTTATGAAAAATATTTGAGGAATGATCATTTATGACTCTCAAATTGGATTTCATGAATTTATGAATAATTTATGAATTAGTTAAAGGTGCTGTGCATTCCATATTAAGCTATTATCAACTCAGTGGATTTAAAGAACTATAAGAACTATTTAGATATAATCCTATATTTTCAAGAGTTTGTAGTAACAGTCCTGATGTGAGCTAAAGAACCAAGAGCTAAAAGAATAGTGCTACTGGATATAATTTACCATCAAGATGCAGCATTATAAGCCAGCAGGAATTGTTGGGGAGCTTGTTATATTTAAGGGCTTCTACATAAGCCCTACTGAGAAAATACGAGTCTTTAGCTTACAGCCTGGTTGCATGCTGGAAAGAAACAGCCTAATTGGAATTTTTAAATCCCAGCACAGGCAATATGTTAATTTGTGTTTGTCAAACAAAATGCCATTTAGGTTATATCATTCACTTTTAATTATAAATAGGAAGACTGGGTCTAATGGGTGGACATGTAATTTTAATTTTCAGCTTTTAAGAGAGCAAAGCTTTCATAGGTTCAAACCTATGAAAATTCATCTTTTTTTTTCTCTGCATGAGTAATTTGGTAACTTTTTATTTACTTCTGTGCTTTAAAAAGTTTCTAGTTTTGGTCACCCTTCACGTAATTCCCAGACTGTCCACCATTTCTGTATCTTATGACTACCATATATGAACATTTTGGCAGACAAATTTGGCTATTTATCATTTATAATTTTTGATACAAGAACATCTGTTTAAACCCTTTTTATCCTTCTCTCTTCTTGACTAATTGTCATTATTATTAACATTACTGTGTTATGTAATGTATAGTTTTCCATTGATTCCAACATATTTTACCTTTTCAGTTATATTCTGTGCATAACATTTCCTTCACATTGATTAGAAGAGCTTTGCTGGCAAATGTCTACATATTTGTAAATTTGATGTGATGCATCCTTTGTGAGGAAAAGAACTGATCACTATTATACATGAATTATAATATTTTATTCTTTTCCCAAAATAATTTTATGTGACATTTTATACTTCTTTGTGTGAGACTACACCATTGTCCTCTAGATTAATCATTGTTACCCTTAAAGAGCTTCTTTCTTCCTAAAAATTAAAATAAAATAATGTGTTCTTTTAAACAATTAATTGCCTAGTATTCCTTAGAATACTCACTTTAATGGGACATCATTGAGTATAATCCTTGACCACATCAACACATATTTATTATAGTTTGCACATTTTACTAATTCTGTTTCCATGCATGTATGGGGGAAATAAATGCACATGCATCAGTAGTTAGAAAAACAGATTTCTGAAGTAACATGTAGTATTATATGACTGTGGCTTTTAATGCTTCCAAATTTAAGGTTATTATATTTCTGTAGGTGAATTACTACCAAATATATAATGATATATACCAAGAAGCACCTGCAAATAAGTTATTTTGTTAGGTACATTTCCTCTGTCTTCTTTCTTTCCAGGCCATTCTTTTTCCTATTTTATCCAAAAAGACTCAAAGGAATCTACATTTAAGATATATGAGTCCATTTCTTTAAAACACATATAGAACTGTTTATACTTTAAAATAAGATGCACATAATATCATATATATGTATATATAATGAACTATTATCACTGCAACTAGTCTACTGAAAATAATGTTAAATTCCTCCTGCTAATCCTATGAGTTATAAAGAATGCATTTTGTTGTTTTCCATATGCACAAGAGAAAATTATGTCACATACTCTTTCTTTCTTTTATAGCTAGAAGACTAGTATGCAATCACAGATCTGAACATAAATGTAAAGCATGTTCACTGTGGAGCTTACTTTTTTTCTTCATATGTATATGACTGAACAATATTTTAGAGAAAGAATGTAAAATCATGGAAACTGAATCTTCCTTTTTATTTATTTCAAATTTTGTCTTTTAAAATCAAATCTGTAATAAAGATATTCATTTTTAGATAGGCTAATCATAACACAAGATCTGATGTCATAGGGCAATTTTCATCTGTTGTATAGATGTTTAAAGGTTTCTATGTTGTTTGGCAGAACATCTGAGATATATTGTATCTTGCATAGGTGAGACAGTAGAAGATATAGGTTTTTTTAAACTGTAACTTTGCCAAGAAGGGCAAGATAAGGATGTTATATAACCATGAACTTAATGACTGATTGGTTGAATGCATGAATTTAGCTCCATGAGCTCAATATATTTAAGTGAAAAATTATGGTAATAAAAATAATAAAATAATACTGAAAAATAAAATTTACTTTTTGTTGATCTATTTTATTAAATATCAATTAATGTTCTAAGTTGCATAATGTTTCTGATCTTTGAAAAGTCAAAAATGGTCATCTCTTAGGAAGAGATCCATATCTGTGCCTATTCCCAAGAAAGGGGATCCAACCAAATGTGGAAACTATCAAATGATATCATTAATATCATATCCAAGTGAAATTTTGCTAAAGATTATTCAAAAGTGACTGTAGAAGTACATAGAATTACTGGAATTGTTGGAAAATCAAGCCAGATTCAAAAGAAGGCATGGAACCAGGAACATCATTGCTGATGTCAGATGGATATTAGCTCAGAGAAGAGAATACCAGAAAGGAATCTATCTATGTTTTATCAACTATGCAAAGGCATTTGACTGTGTAGGTCATAACAAATTAACACTGTGAAGAATGGAAGTACCAGAGCACTTAATTGTACTCAAGAGGAATTTGTACATCGATCAGGAGGCAGTTGTTCAAACAGAAAAAGGAAACACTGCCTGGTTTAAAGTTGAGAAAGGTATGTGAAAGGGTTGCTGTATGCTTTTACCATACCTCTTCAATCTCTTTGTTGAGCAAATAATCCAAGAAGCTGGACTTTACGCAGGAGAATTCAGCACCACATTAAAGGAAGACTCATTTACACCCTGCATTATGCAGATGATACAACTCTGCTTGCTGAAAGTAAAGAGGATTTGAAACATTTACTGATGAAGATCAAAGAACACAGCCTTCAGTATAGATGGTGCCTCAATATCTACAAAAAAGGAATCCTTACAACTGGATCAGTATGCAACTTCATGATAAGGGGAGGGAAGATTGAAATTGTCCACAATTTTGCTTTACTTGGTTGTACAGTCAACACCCCTGGAAGCAGCAGTCACTCTGTCAAAAGACACATTGCATTGGGAAAAGCTGTAGCAAAAGACTTCCTTAATATGTTCAAAAGTAAAGATGTCACTTTGAAGATGAAGGTGTGCCTGACTCACACCATAGTATTTGCTGTCTTATCATATGGTTGGACATGTAATTTTAATTTTCAGCTTTTAAGAGAGTGAAGCTCTGTTGGTTGTGAAGCCAGACATTGAATAAAAGTGCAGGAAAATAATTGATGGTTTTGAATTATGGTACTAGAGATGAATATTGGATATACTATGAACTGCAAAGAGAACCAATGGATCTGTCCCAGAAGAAGTATAACCAGAGTGTTCCTTGAGAGCAAAGACAGCTAGATTGCATCTTACGTATTTTGGACATGTAGTCAAGAGGGAAGAATCCCTGGAGAAGGACATCATTTTTGGGAAAGTGGCAGGTCAATGGAAAAAAAGAAGACCCTCCACTAGATGGATTGACTGTCTGCAACAATTGAGCTTAAACATAAATAAAATCACATGCCTGGCACAAAATCAAGAAGTATTTCATTCTTTTGTACATTGCATTGCTATGACTTGTACTCAATTCAAGGGCACATAACAACAGCAACACAAAGATGATCTTTGCTTAAGTGTTAAAAAGTTGGGTTCGATTCACAGTAATCCTACTTACGCTAGAACTAAACACTCCCTGACAGGGCTTCTCTTCTATTTCTAGGACTTTCAATGGCTGATTATTTCAGGAATGGGCTGCCATGTCCTTTTCCCTTTTTTGGGGGGTGGGGTGGAGTGCTGGAGATCAAATCCAGGGCCTCAGACTGCAGAGAGCAAGCAATCTACAAACTGAGATAAACTCCAGCCCTAGGATCATGCTAAAATTCTCAACATCTGACTTAGGAATTTAGGTATTTCATCTTTGAATCCAAGAAATATTTATAGTATATGTGTGGGGATCTTAGCCAGACTTTCTCTGAAAGTCATCAGATCTGAGTAAACTAATATGTATTTTTTTCTATTGAAATTTCATATTGACACAACAGTTGCAAATAAAGTTATCTTATTTTTTTCTTTTTCTGTTCAATTTTTTTCTTATATTTTTCTTTTTTTTTTTTCTGTTTTTGCAACACTTATGGGTTGAACTCTAGGCCTCACACATACTTTACAAGTGCTCTACAACTATGCTGCCTCTCCAGCCAATTTGTTTATTTTCTATCATAAAATGAGGTCTCCCTAAATTATGCAATCTGAGTCTGGGATGAAACTCACAAACCTTCTGCGTCAGCCTTCTGAGACACTGGGATTTCAGACAAGTACCACCATGCCCAGCCATTTATCTCCACTTTTAAAGCCTCACTTTGCCACATTGTTGACAGTAGACTGGAAGAGGTGACAAGAAATGAAGGAAGACTTCCTTGTAGACTACTGTATTAATTCAGGTAAAAGAAGATGCCATGGTTTGAATGTTTTGTCTTTCAGTAACTCATGTGTTGGAAGCTTAGTCCTCAATGAGGCAGTGTAGAGATGGTGGGACCCAGAAGTAGCTCACTCTCTGGCTTCCTGCCTAGCCATATGATCTCTTTCTCTTGCATGCTCTCCCCGCTATGAAACCCTCAGAAGAGCTGAGCCAGTGCTGGTGATCTGCCCTTGAACTTCCAAAATTGTAACCTAAATAAACTCCTTTTCTTTATGAATTGCCTGGCCTTAAACAGTCCATTATCATAGCAGAAAACAGACAAATATAGACAAATACGTCAAGTATATGTGGCAACCTAGAAGAAGAGACAGGCTCATAGCTGAATCCTAACCTTTATCTTCACCCAAACTGTAAAGCTAAATATTCAAATATTAATGGTTGAGGAAAAAGTAAATGAGAGTTAAAGGAAAGACCAACGAGGAAACAGAGAAACTGAGAAAGGGTGTAGAGACCTGCAACACAAGTGAAACAAATGCCAAGTAAATTCTTTTGAGTTTATATTAACTGAGGACTCAAAAGCAAAATGAAAATGTAACTTAGTAAAATAAAGGTGTAGTCATCCCTGTAGAAGTTAAAGTTTGGTGGATTTAAGATAGAATGAAAGCAAAGTTGAAGAGAATGCACATAGACAAATTCAAATAACAATTTTATTGCAAAGCAGAGCAAATAAGGAATATTTGATAAGGAAATGAGGGTAAAATAGGAAAATAATAATCAGCATGGTGCATGCTGTTGGCAGTGATTAATTGGATGACAAGGTAAGTTTTGATAGAGTAGAAAGTGTGAAGAATTTCTAAGATGCCAAACATAGTATTATCAGAATTTTCTATGACTTTTCAGATAGGAAGAATTTTTTCTTTCTCTCTCTCTTCCTCTTTCTTTCTTTTTTCTTTTCTTTCTTTCTTTCCTTCTCTGCTTGTTTATTTATTTACTTATTTATTTGTTCTTCAAGTTCCCTGGCATGGACTAAAAAATTCTGGAAATCATTTTCCCCTAAACAAATAATGTCCTACAAATTGTTACACAATGTTTTTCACAACTGTTTTATCTTTTTATTCATTTTTTTCCTTCATAGGCATAGCTATTTAGAGCATTTTCAATTCTTTCATTTTCCTTATCAAAATGCACCTGTGGACTCTTTTATACAAAGACCATAGCAGTACTATAACTGTGATACCAACTTTAATTATCACTGTTCATATACTTGAGCTCATTAACAAAAGGAAAGAATTCACACAATATATTGAAAGAGCATACTTTTATTGGAATGACGGGTGGCATTAACATACTTCCCCCAACTCCCTCATTTGTTCTGGACTTTGAATTTAAGTTAAAATTTGAAATAGAAAGTGTCCGCTAATTTTAAATCCATGCTACAAAAATATCATATTCTCCCCAAGTGCACAGGAAACAAAAGTAAAAATAGATAAATGGGATAACATCATCCAGAAATGTTTCTTTACAACAAGGAAAACAATACAAAGATTGAAGAGAAAACCCACAGAATGGGAGAAAATATTTGCACATTATACAGCTGATGAGTTATTATTGTCCAGAATATATCAAGAACTCTAAAAAAATCACAGCAAAAAATAACCTGAATAAGTATTGAGCAATAAAACTATACAGACATTTCTCAAAAGAAGACATTTCTCAAAAGAAGACATTGGCAAGAATGTGGAGAAAATGGAATCTTTGCATGCTATTGGTATAAGTGTACAGCTACTATGGAAAACAATTTGAAGATTTTTTAAAAAATTTAAAAACAGAACTACCACATGATCCAGCAGTCCCATTACTGTGTATATACTCAAAAGAAATGACATTCGTATGTCAAAGAGACAGCTACACTCCCATATTTATTACACCATTATTCATAGTAACCAAAATATAAAACCAAATTAAGTGTCCATCATCTAAAAAATTAATGAAGAAAATACAAGTATGGTACAGGTATAACACTGAACATTATTCAGCCAGTAAAATTATGGCATCCTGTTGCTGAGGTATAAGTCAGCAGTAGAGCAATTACTTATCATGTGAAGGGCCTGTGTTCTAGCTCCAGCCATGAAAAAGAAAGAAAGAAGAAAAGAAAGGGAGAAAAGAAACGAAAGAGAAAGAAAGAGGAAGGAAGGAAGGAAGCAAGGAAGGAAGGAAGGAAGGAAGGAAGGAAGGATGAAAGGAAGGAAGGAAGGATGAAAGGAAGGAAGGAGGGGGGAAGGTAGGAAGGGAAGGACGGAGGGAGGGAGGAAGGGAAAGAAAAAGAAAGAAGAAGGAAAGAAAGAAAGAGAGAGAGAGAGGAAGGGAGGAAGGAAGGAAAGAAGGAAGGAAGAAAGAAGGAGGAAGAAAGAAAGGAAGGAATGTCCTGTCATTTGCTGCAACATGGATGGAATTGGAGACCATTAATCAAAATAAGCCAGGCAGAGAAAGACAAATACTACATGATCACACTCATGTGTACACTATTTTAAAAAGTTGATCTCATAGAAGTTGAGGGTAGAATGATGGTTACCAGTGGCTGGAGAGAATATAGTGTGAGGGAAGGATGAAGAGAGGTTGGTTAATGGTAGTTAGTGTTAAATATGAGTAAGAAGTTCGGCTGTGCTATTGCACAATAGAGTGACTACAGATAATGATAAAATATTGCCTATTTTGAACAATTGGATAATTTATTTTCATAATTTATTTTCACTATTACTTGTTGTTAGGTGCTATCAAGTTGGTGTACAACAGGTGAAACACTGTTAGTGCTTCTCTGTTATTCATAAGGTTTTCGATGACTGATTTTTCTTTTGAAGTGGGTTGCCCAGCCCTTCTCCTAAGCCTAGAGCACCTACTGTTCCCAGGTGGTATCCCATCCAGGTACTCACCAGGCCTGACCCTGCTTAGCTTCCAAGATCTTACAGGATCAGAAGCCACAGTGGTATGGTTGCAGATATTACCAAAATGTTTCGGGAAAAAATGTTTCCTATGTGGAGTTGCAGACTCTGCAATCAAGTGAACACTAATATTCACAAAACTGTTGCTAACAAGTTATCATTTGCTTCTTGAGAAAAACTCAGTGAAATATAGCTAGCATACATCTGCAAAAACGTTTTATGTATTAAACAATGGAGTTTACCACTAAATTAACATGATGAAGCTATGACAACTATGAATAAAGGGAAATGTTTAATTGTTAGAATCAAGGACAAAAGATAAGTGGAACAATATTTCTGCCTTCAATGTCATGAATCATAAACTAATGAATAGATTCTAACTAAAACAATAAGCTTCTTAAATAATAAGTGACAAGAAGACATGAAAGTCCATACAGAAATAGCTGTAAGTTTTTTGAAAGTGTCTGTAAGAAGTGCAATATGTTAAAATACAAATGCTTACAAACAGTTTTACATAGACGATAGAGTAACATTCAAAGAACTATATCTAGAGAACTTGCAAAGCATGTGCAAGGCCCTGAGTTTAAATCCCAAATACCACAAAAAGAAATAACAAAAGTATATCTTTTAATTGGCAATAATTAACTGATTATTCATATCCAAATATGTAGTAAGTCATATGATAAAATGAAAGCATAAATTCCAAATACAATGTTGTTTATCAGATTTAATGCTGAAACATAAAAAGTAATTTTATTTTAGTTATTTAAAAAAAATAATTACAAAGAACTTTGTTTCAGTGAAATGAGTTTTTCAATGCTTTTTATGTTTCTATAAAATTGGCAGTATTCATGTTTTTGTCTATTTATTCATTTATATTTGCAGAACTGGGTGGTTGAACCTAGAGCTTTGCATACTTTGTAAGTGCTCTACCACCAAGCAGCACCCTTTGTTGTGGTTGTTAGGTGCCGTCGTGTCGTGTCCGACTCTTAGCGATCCTCATAAGGTTTTCAATGGCAGATTGTTTCGGGATTGCCTTGGGAGTGGATTGCCACATCCTTCTCCCATTTTTGCGGTGCTGGGAATCGAACTCGGGACCTCCGAGACTGCAGAGTGGCGCTCTATCAACTGAGCTAAATCCCAGCCCTAAGCAGCACCCTTAGCATAGTTTTTATTTTTTATCTTGAGATAAGGTTTCAGTAAATTTGGCAGGCTACCTCTGGCCTCAAACTTGCAATCTCCCTGCCACTGCCTCTGCAGTCACTAGAATTTTAACATAATTATGTTCAGAGTAACTTCCCATATGATAACTAGCTATTATTTTAGACTTTGCAATAGTGCCTCATGGGGGAAATCATAAAGAATTTTCAAATTAAATGAAGAACCCCCTTACTGAATTCTCTTCCATTTCTTTATGTGTAAGCTATGGCCTTCACCTGGAGAAAACTTGACAAAATATCTTGGCATTACAAAATTTCTTTAATTGTTGTTATTGTTGTTGTTGTTGCTGCTGTTGTTGTTGTTAGGTGCTGTCGAGTCGGTGTCCAACTCATAGCGACACAAAGTACAACAGGTGAAACAGTGTTGTTAGTGCTTCTCTGCTATTCACAGGGTTTTCAGTTGCTGATTGTTTTTCAGGGTTGCTGGGTAGTTCTTCCAAGCCTACATCGGGAACACCAAATGCCTCTCATCCAAGTACTAACCAGGCTTGACCCTACTAAGCTTCCAAGATCTGGTGGGATCAGACACCACAGGATCTTTAATTGTAGGTCTTCAAAATTACCCAACATGTGCTTCTCTTAATCTACTCTTTCAGCAAATTTTCAATTTAATTCCTCCTTACTACACCAGTCGTGCCTGCAACTGTAGCCCTGTGGCATCTGATCCCGTCAGATCTCGGAAGCTAAGCAGGGTCGGGCCTGGTTAGTACCTGGATGGGAGACTGCCTGGGAACACCAAAAGCTGTAGGCTTGGGAGAAGGACCTGGCAACCCCCTCCCAAAAATCAATCTGCCATTGAAAACTCTATGAACAGCAGAGAAGCACTGACAATAGTGTTTCCCCTGTTGTACACAGGGTAGCTACGAGTTGGATACCAACCCGACAGCACCTAACAACAACAACAACACCAGTACAGCATAACTTCAGTCTTGCATCTTGTTCACAGAGAAATTGTGCTCTAAGGCTGGCTTGAATACATGTCCCCACCTGATGTATCTTTTTTTTTTAACAATAAGAGCAATTTCTCTTCTACTAAATCCCTGGTTCCATATTATATATTTCCTTGATTGACTAGCTTCCTGCCTTTCTAAAGACTTAATTCTACCTTTAATTTAACTTCCAGAATCTTCAGGTACCCTTCTATATTGTTTTCTTTACATGTGTATCAAAACATATGTGGCTCTTGCATAATTACTAATATAAATGTCTCTTGAATACACATTTGTGTAAATGAGTCTTATTTTTCATGTAATTTCATCTTAAAACTACTTTGGAAAACATGTAGAATTGTTTTTCCCACTTTATCCCTTCAATATAATCAGCGATCCAGTTTTCCACTGTATACATGTACCTGCCTGTCCAGCAGACACTTAGAAATAAAATTAACTAAAGGTAAAAAGTAAAGTCATCTTGTGAAATTCACTTATCCTTCTCCTGTGTTCTATAACTTAGAAAAAAGAATCACCCTTCACTAGAGTTATTAAGATCCCAGTGCCAATTTGCATTCTTTCTTATCCTCAGATCTACTTGGACACCATATCCTATTGATTCTGCCCATTAAATATGTCTGTCTCAGTCCTTGCTATTCCTCTACTAATGCATCACCTCTTGTCTGGAACATTGAATGATTTTTTAAAAAATGACTTCACCTTCTAATGTAATTGATGTAGTGAAATGAAATGTTCTTAGACCATCACAGCATTTTTTCTTCTGTATCAAAAGAGTCTCTCTTCGAAAAGTATTGTGAATGAGGAATTAAAAAGGAATAATAGTCTTTTGGGCTGGGATTCAGGTCAGTGGGTAGAGTGCTGCGCTGCAGTCTCTGAGGCCCTGAGTTCAATTCCCAGCACCACAAAAATGGGAGAAGGGCCTGGCAATCCACTCCCAAGGCAATCCCGAAGCACTCAGCCATTGAAAACCCTATGAGGGTCGCTATGAGTCGGATACCAACTCGACGGCACCTAACAACAACAAAAACAATATTCTTTTTTCTCCAGTAACGAATTAGCCTTCAGTGGATTACATTCATTGAAGTACAGCTCATATATTATGCAAATATGTTATGCAATACATATGTGTGTGTGTGTGTGTGTGTGTGTTCGTAATTATGTGAGGTTTTCATAGCCTTTTGTCACCACCATCTACATGTTGATTCTTTCTGTGTTAATATCCTCATCCTAGAGGTTTTCCTGCCACATAAGTCTACTTTGAGTTCTAGAAGTATCCACAGATCTATCTCACCTTCAGGCTCTAGTTTATGCTGTTTCACCTTAGGCACT
>VMDO01031095.1:7288-20583 GCA_007922755.1 Pedetes capensis
TTGTTGTTGTTAGGTGCCATGGAGTCGGTATCCGACTCATAGCGACCCTCTGTACAACAGGGGAAACACTATTGTCAGTGCTTCTCTGCTGTTCATAGGGTTTTCAATGGCAGATTGATTTTTGGGAGGGGGTTGCCAGGTCCTTCTCCCAAGCCTACAGCTTCTGGTGTTCCCAGGCGGTCTCCCATCCAGGTACTAAACTACATATCTGAGGAAAACAGAAACTAGTTCAGTGGTTAATCAGTTTCAAGGACCAATCTCTATTATAAACAAATCCTAACAGAATCACAGCTTTTTAACTGTGTGTCTATAGTTAAGGTTCAATTAGAATAGAAAATTACTAACATATAATTTTATAGTGTTTTGATCAGTTATTCTAATAATCTTACTCCTACCTCAGATAAATTACAGAATTAAAATGATCAGGATATTATAAAAAAGGGTTTTCCAGTTTTGAACAAGCTCTACATTTATCATAATATCCAGTTTCTATTATGATATTTTGGTATTGTGTCAAAATTACAATGATACTCTAAGGCATTTCATGGCAGCCAACATAGCATTTTAATTTTATGAGGAATGCCCTATATTCTTCATTTCTTAAATCTCCTCTTTTAGTTTCAGGCATGACCAAAGTTCTACTTTGAAGTCTCTTTATGCAGAAATTAATTACATTCCACTTAATTTTCTGAACATCAAGTAATATTTAATGAGTACCCAGTCGCCACAGAGCAGTGTAATAATCATTCCTCTTTTAAATGTCCACTTAAACCAGGCATGGTAACACACACCTGTAATCCCAGTGATTTGGGAGGCAGGGACAGGAGAATCGAACGTTCAATGACAGGAGAAGCCTTTGTAACTTAGACTCTGTCCCTAGATTAAAAAAATTAAAATTGGGCTGGAGGGTGCAACTTGGTGGTTCAAACCTCAAGTACAAAGAAAGTCCATTTATTTTCAAATTGCAGTGCCTTTTTTAGATTCTGAGATAGTCAGGAGTCTCACAATATGAAAATATATAATAGTCCCCTTATGAAAAGCCTATGAGTTAACACTTCCAAAAATACTCCAGAAACCAAAGAAAAAGAAATACCTTATTTCTAAATATTAATAACCACCAGAGATGAAAGTTTTTGTTGAAAGTGGTTTTTTTACATATTTTGAACAGCATTCACAATAGTTCCAGCTAATTAAGAATAAAAGAAAGTGAATAATAGAAGGACAAAGTCTGCACCTAACATTCACAAAGTTTATTAAGGACTTGAAGGAATTATGTTTACTTACTATGAACCTAATAGATGAAGCCTTCTATGAGAGAGGGAGAGATTAATGTTATAAACCAGTAGGACAACAAAGTAGAAATAGAGGTCTTACCCTAAGACATGTGTCCTAAATTTGAAAATATTTTCCAGTAATGAAGAACAGAAAAGCCTAGGATAGAGTAAGGCCTACTACTTCTTTCCTTTTTGGTGGACATGTGGAATAGGTGTTGAGGCCCAGGGCTATTAGCAAATCTAGGAAACACTGAGAGCTACCTTTGGCTATTATGAATAATTCTGCTATAAACATTCCCACACATGGCACATGTTTTCATGTGGACTTTTTTTTTTCCCCCAGTACTGGGGTTGAATCCAGGGCCTCACACTTGCATACTTTGCAAGTGCTGGACCACTGAGCTGCATACCCAGACCATTATTTTTTTTTAATTTTTTGAGACAGGGTCTTACTAAATTACACAGACTACCTCTGGTCTGGGGCTGGGATTTGGCTCAGTTGGTAGAGTGCTGCGCTGCAGTCTCTGAGTTCCCGAGTTCAATTCCCAGCACCGCAAAAATGGGAGAAGGACCTGGCAATCCACTCCCAAGGCAATCCCGAAACAGCCATTGAAAACCCTATGAGGGTCGCTATGAGTCGGATACAGACTCGACGGCACCTAACAACAACAATGACAACCTCTGGTCTGGAACTTGCTGTCCTCTTGCTTCTGCATCCCCAGCCACTGGAACTACAGGTGTGTGCCACCACACTAGGCTCCGGACTTACATTTTCATTTCTTGGTACGTATGTAGTGATGGAATCATTACATCATAGGGCAATTCTATGTTTAATATTTTAATGAACTACTTGCTAAATTATTTTCCAAAGCTGTTTTTCTATTTTCTACTTCCACCATCAGTGTATGAGGGTTATACTTTCTCTACACCATTTCCAAAACTTGCTATTATCTTTATTTTTATTATTATTCAAATAAGTGTGAAGTGAAATTTCAGCGTAACTTAAATCTTTCACATTTTGATGATGGCTAGGCATTGAATATGTGTTGACATGTCTTTTTACAATCTGCCTATACTGTCAGGGAGCTATCTGTTCCTATATTTTGCCCTTTTTCTAACTGGATCTTATAATTATTGTTGAGCTTTGAGAGCTCTTTATGCATTTTAGGTACCCGTATTTGTAATATATTGATTGGATCCTATGACCTTGCTGAATTTATTAGACTTATTTTTGTGTGCATTCCTTAGGACTTTGTGTATACAAAATCATACAATTTACCAACAGAGATAGCTTTACTCCTCATTTTGGATTTTTTGTTTAATTTCTTTGCTGGTTGTTTTGACTAGAACCTCCAGGACTATACTGAATAGAAGTAGCAATACAGACTTCCTTGTTATACTCTGAATTTTAAGAAGAAAGCATTTCATTTTTACCATTAAGTAAGATATTGATGTGGGACTTTTGTGAATGCTTTTTATAAGGCTGAGGAAATTCCCTTCAATTCTTAGTTGAGTGAGATTTTTAATTTTTTTTCAGAGAGGGGTATTGAATTTTGTTAAATGCCTTTTATTCATTTACATGAAAATAATTTCCTTCATTCTGTGACAATGATGCCTTAAATTTATTAATACTTTTGCTTTTTATTATTATTATTATTTTAAATTTTTGCTGTACTGGGGGCGGGGTTAAACAGCAGGGCCTCACACATGCTAGGCAAGTGCTCTACCATTAAGCTGCACTCTCAGCCCCTTTATTTTTTATCTTGAGACAAGCCCTTGCTAAGTTGCAGAGACTATTTCTGGCCTTAAACTCACCAACTTCTTTGCCTCAGCCTCTCAAAATGCTTGCATTGCAAGTGTGCACCATGGGAACGTGCTATAATTTTTAGATGGCAATTTATCCATATATTGCTAGGGTAAATTCAGCTTTATCATGGTATATAATTCTGTGTGTTTCTGGACTTGAATTGCTGGCATTTGTAATTGAAACTATTCTTGCCAAAGTATTTACTGAGCATCTAAGGGTCAAAGGGCAATAGTATCTGTTTATTAACTTAGCATCTGTGATCATTCTATATCCTCTTCCAATATTTAACACATGAAAAATCATCAATCTTTCAGGTACTTTCCCTGGTTTTGCATTTTTCTGTGCTCTCCCGTCTTCATGTATTATGAATAGCACTTATCTTTATGCCTCCTCCTCTAGACTGTGTGATGCTGGAAGTCAGACATTTATTTTTCTTCATCTTGCACGTGTGTCTGATACTGAGAAGATTTTCAAACTGCTCCTCTCTCCTTTTTCTTCTTTTGATTCTTCCTATCCTTTGGCTAGGTTTTCCTTTTCATTTCTCTTTTCTCTTTCTCCTTGTTTTCCTGGCTAAATGAAAGTAGAGATACAGAAAACAGTGGGGTAAGGAAGTGAAGAGGACAATTTTCTATAACTATAGTGTATGTTGAGAAGATAACAGGAAAAATGGGAGTCAAGGAAAGATTTGTACTGACATTAGAGACATTGTGGAGAAGTTTCCATCCACTGAAATGTCAGAGTGGCATTACAGAGGGCAAAGGAATAGTCAAAACAAGCCCTTCATCTGGATCAAATTAAACACTTACAGTCATTCAGGTCAATGCTGCCCAGAGTATGCTTTAGATGTTAATGTGTTTGAGGGTAAGATGAGTGATATGGTTATTTAAGGTTAGCAGTTTCTGTGTAAAAGAAAACTAAGCGACTCCTCAGATATTTGGACAGAATTTGATAGATTGCCAACATGAAGTGAACATAATAGTTACAATTTCTCAAACTTTTTAAACTTGAGGAAAAAATCTTGCAACAGCCACCTGAATCATACTTGGTATACCAATGAGAAAAATTCAGCAGCCACTCAATCCTGAAAAAACATGTTAGGGGAGTTATCTTGCTCAAGATTGTGAATTGTTAAATATTTGTTATATTTAACCTATTAAGTTTTGGTTTAGGCATTAGCAATTTATATAAAATAGTCATGCGATAATTATAGTGTCTTATCTGAAACTAGTTCCTCATTATTTAAAATTGTGCCTTAGCCTTTTACCTATTATTACAAAAACAAAGAGTATGAAATACTTTAAAGTACAAGTTTAACAATATTCAAAAATCAAAATACAACTTAAGGCTGAAAACAAAAAGAAATAATATATTTACTACTGTTTTAGTCAGATAACAAACTGGTTCACTGGCAAGAAAATATATAGCAATATTAACCAAATACTGTTGTTGTTAAATGTCCTCTGACTTGTAGAGACCCTATGTACAAGAGATGAAACATTCCCCAACACTGTGTCTTGCCTGGCACTATTATCAGTGCTTCTCTGCTATTCATAGGGTTTTCAATGGCACATTGTTTTGGGAGTAGATTGCCAGGTCCTTCTCCCTAAGTCTTCAGCACCTGGTATTCACAGGGAGTCTCTCATCCAAGCAGTAACCAGTCCGACCCTGATTAGCTTCCAAAATGTGGTAGGAAGGGATACCAGGGTACTATGGCTACAGATGTATTAGCCAAATAGGTACCTAAAATTCAGCAGTAAAACTATGATGAAAAAATTTTTAATTAAGTTCCATATAGATAGTGCAAAAGGCACATTTATTTCAGGGGCACTCGGATTTATATGATAAATATATTAAAAATAACAAAGAGTGAAATATTTACTAAAAATTGACTGCATTTTCTGGGAAGCAATTCATTAATTGTAAATTTAAGTTTTTAATAGCATTTGTAAGAAGCTATTATAGGCTGGGGCTTAGCTTGGTTGGCAGAGTACTGTTCCATATTTCCTGAGGACCCAGATTCAATCCCCAGCACAGCAAAAATGGGAAAAGGATGTGGTGGTTTACTCCTGAAACAATCAGCCATTGAAAACACTATGAATAGCAGAGAAACACCATCAGATATATTGCAGGAAAATGAGACCCCAGGTTGGAAGGCACTCAAAAGATGACTGAGGAAGACTTGGTCCCTCACAGTAGAGTTGAACTTAATGAGGGAAATGGAGTAAAGCCACAGGACCTCCATTTGCTGATGTGACACAGCTAAAAATGAGGAGAAATAAATGTAAACATCCATTAATAATTAGAACATCGAATGTACATAGTATGAATTTAGGAAAATTAGGAATCATTACAAGAGAAATGGAGCACATAAACATTGACATTCTAGGCATCAGTGAGCTAAAATAGACTGGCATGGGCCATTTTGAAACAGATTATCATATAGTCTATTATACTGGGAATGACAAATTAAAGAGAAATGGGTTGCATTCATCATCAAAAAAGGCATCTCAAGATCTGTCCTGAAATACAATGTTGTCAGTGATAGAATACTGTCCATATGCCTACAAGGAAGGCCAGTTAATATAACTATTATTCAGATTCACAGACCACAACTAAGGACACAAATGAAGATAGGGAAGATTTCATCAGATTCTACAATCTGAAATAGATCGAGTATGCAACCAGGATATACTGATAATTACTGTTGACTGGAATGCAAAAGTTGGAAACAAAGAGGAAGTCTCAATAGTTGGAAAATGTGGCCTTCGTGACAGAAATGGGATGCTGGAGATCACATGATAGAATTTTGTCAGGCCAATGCTATTTTCATAGCAAATATATTTTTTCACCAACATGAACTGTGACTCTACACATAGACTTCACCAAATGGTGAAGGAACCAAATTGACTACATTTGTGGAAAAAAACAATGGAAAAGGTCCATAACAAATGTCAGAATGAAACCAGGTGCTGATTGTGGACCAGACCATCAACTTCTCATATGCAAGTTCAACTGAAACTGAAGAAAATTAGAACAAGTGTAGGAGAGCAAAGGTATGATCTTAAGTATGTCCCAATTAGTTCAGACACCACTTCAAGGACAGCTTTAATGCCTTAGACACTAAAGATAGAAGACCAGATGATTTATGGTATGACATCATATACATCATTCATGAAGAAAGAAAAGTTATTAAAAAGACAGGAAAAAAAAAAGACCAAATTATATGTCAAAAGAAACTCTGAAATTTGCCATTGAACATCATATTGCTAAAGAAAATGAAAACATGATGAAATCAGGAACTAAGCAGAAGACTTCAAAGGGCCACTTAAGAAGAAAAAATAAATTATAATGACATGTGTAAAGAACTGGAGACAGAAACTTGAAAGGGAAGAACACACTCTGTTTTTCTCAAGCTTAAGGAATTGAAGAAAAAATTCAAGCACCAAATGGCAATTGTGAAGGAATCTATAGGGAAAATATTAGATGACACAGGAAACATCAAAAGATGTTGAAGGAATACACAGAGACATTATACAGAAAGGAATTGGTGGAAGATCAACAATTGTAAGAGGTTGCATATGATCAGAAACCAGTGGTATTGAAGGATGAAGTGGAAGCTGACTTGAAGGAACTGTTGAAACACAAAGCTCCAGGAATTGGTGGAATACCAAGAGAGATATTTCAACAAACAGATGCAGCATTGGAGTTGCTAACATGTTTATGGCAAGAGATTTGGGAAAGAGATACCTGGCCAACTGACTGGATGAGATCCATATCTGTGCCTATTCTCAAGAAAGAGGCTTGAACTGAATGTGGAAACTATGTTGTTGTTGTTGTTAGGTGCTGTCGAGTCAGGATCCGACTCATAACGACCCTCTGTACAACAGGGGAAACACTATTGTCAGTGCTTCTCTGCTGTTCATAGGGTTTTCAATGGCAGATTGACTTTTGGGAGGGTTTGCCAGGTCCTTCTCCAAAGCCTACAGCTTCTGGTGTTCCCAGGCAGTCTTCCATCTAGGTACTAACCAGGCCCGACCCTGCTTAGCTTCCGAGATCTGACGGGATCAGATGCCACAGGGCTATGGCTGCAGGCATGGAAACTATAGAACAATATTATTATTACACACAAGCCAAATTTTACTAATGATCATTCAAAAGTGACTGCAGCAGGATATTGACAGGGAACTGCCAGAAAATTAAGGCAGATTCAGAACAGAGCATGGAACCAGGCACATAGTTGCTGATGTCACATGTATATTAGATGAAAGCAGAGAATACCAGAAAGGTTTTATTGACTATACAAAGGCATTTGACTGTGTGGTTTATAACAAATTATGGGTAACACTGTGAAAAATGAGAATAGCATAGTACTGAACTGTACTCATGAAGAATCTGTACATGGACCATGAGGCAGTCATTAGAACAGAATGAGGAAACACTGATTGGTTTAAAGTTGAGAAACCTGTGCATCAGGGCTGTGTCTTTCACCATACCTCTTCACTTTCTATGCTATGCAAAGAATATGCAAAGCTATTTATGAGGAACATGGCATCATGATTGGGGAAAGATCCATTAACAACCTGCATTATACAGATGACATAAATCTACTTGGTGAAAGTGAAGAGGATTTAAAACATTTACTGATGAAGAGCAAAGAACACAGCCTTCAGAATAGATTGCTCCTCAACATCAACAAAACAAAAATTCTTATAACTGGGTCAGTAAGCAACTTCATGGTAAATGGAGAAATGATTGAGTTTTTCCAAGAATTTTTCCATTTTGTTTACCTGATTCTACAATTGACACCCACGCAGGCAGCAGTCATGAAGTCGAAAGACACATCTCTTTGGGAAAAGCTGTTGTACAAGACCTCTTTATAGTATTGAAAAACAATGACTTCACATTGAAAATGAAGTGTGTCTGACTCATACCCTGATATGTTCAGCCATGCTATATAATTGTGAACCTGGACATTGAATAAGGGAGATAGGAGAATTGATGCTCTTGAATTATGATTGTTGTTGTTGTTGTTAGGTGCTGTCGTGTTGGTATCCAACTCATAGCGACCCTCATAGGGTTTTCAATGGTAGACTGTTTCGGGATTGCCTTGGAAGTGGATTGCCAGGTCCTTCTCCCATTTTTGCGGTGCTGGGAATTGAACTTGGGGCCTCAGAGACTGCAGCGCAGTGCTCTACCAACTGAGCTAAATCCCAGCCCCTGAATTGTGATAGTGGAGATGAATATTGACTATACCATGGACTGCCAAAAGAACCAACAGATCCATCCTAGAAGTGCAACCAGACTGCTTCTTGGAAGCAAGGATGGCCAGACTGCATCTTATATATTTTGGACATGTAGTAAAGATGGGTCAATCCCTGGGGAAGGGCATCATGTTTGGGAGAGTGGTATGGCAATGAAAAACATGAAAATCCTCAACTAGATGGATTGACACAGTGTGTGCAACAATGGGCTTAAATATATCTAAGATTGTGTTCCTGGCATAGAATTTGGGAGTGTTTGGTGCTGTTGTACATACAGTTGCTATGAGTCGGACCTGATTTGATAGTACCTAACAACAATAAAAAAGCTATTGATTTCATAATGATTCAAATTAAGATTTATAATATAGAAAATGAAATATTTTGATAGATAAATAGCAGTCTTTCCCTGATCCATACTAGTTATGAAAGGTGCTTTTTTTGATAATTCAACTAATCTGGTCCAGTGAAGGTTATGTGGGAGAGTTTTCCCAGTATTTCCTCCACCATCCAATCACTGTCCCAATTTTAACTTTTCAGTTAAGGCTTGAAGCCTTCTTATGACTTTAATTCCACTGTCTACCCACAGGAGAAGCAGTAAAAAAATCAAAGGACACACTGCATTGGGGAAAACTGTTTCAAAATACTGCTTTAAAGTGTTCAAATGTAAAGACATCGCATTGAAGAAGAAGGTGCCTGTGACTCCTGCCATGGTACTGTCAGTTGCATCACATGGTTGTGAAAGCTGGGCATTGAATAAGGGAGGCAGAATAGTTGATGCTTTTGAATCGCGATACTGAAGATGAATATTAAATATACCATGGCTTGCCAAAAGAGCCAACAGATCCTTCCTAGAAGAAATGCAACCAAACTGCTCCATGGTAGTGAGGATGGTTAGTCTGGTTCTTACATATTTTGGACATAATGTCAGTAGGCACCAATCCTGGAAAAGGACACGTTTGGAAGAATGATGTGTCAGTGAGAAAAAGGAAGACCTTCTACTAGATCGTCTACAAGTTGCCTGCTGCTCATTGACACAATGACTCCAACAACGGACTTAAACATAAAGATTGTTTCCTGGCACAGGAAATGCCAGGTCAGGAAGTGTTTAGTTCTTTTGTACATAGGGTCACTGTGAGTAGGAGCCAAATCATAGTGACCTTATGTACAACAGACAAAGCTCTCCCCACTGTTCCATGCCTGGCATTATTGTCAGTGCTTCTCTGCTATTAGTAAGATTTTCAGTGGTAGATTGTTTCTTGGGGGTGGGCTGTGAAGTACTTTCAAGCCTATGTTGTAGTTGTTAGGTGCCATTGAGTCAGTTCCAACTCATAGCAACCCTTATAGAGTTTTCCTTGGCTGATTAATTCAGGATTGTTTTGAGAGTGGATTGCCACATCTTTCCTTCTCCTGTTTTTGTGTTCCTAGGGAGAAAACCTGGGTCCTTAGAGAGTGCAGAGCAGTGCTTGGCCAACTGAGTTAAATCCCAGCCCATTTTAAGCCTATAGCAACCAGTATTCCCATGCAGTTTCCCATCCAAACAGTAAGCAGGTCCCAACCTTACTTAGCTTCTGAGATCTGACAGAATCCAATGCCACAGTGGTATGGCTGCAGGCTCTTATATTTGGCTAGATTTAAATATTTTAGCTACAAAATTGTATTAATGGTTGCCTCTTTCATAGTGAAACAGTCTCTATTTTGGCATAAGGCTCTCTACTTGCATGCTACATAACAAATTCTACACATCAATAGGTACTTATTGTATGGAAATTGTCGTATAATTCTACTTTTAATGTAGAGTAATTTTATCCATATTGACTTCCTCAATGTGAGCAACATGCTTAACATACGTGTGTGTGTGTGTGTGTGTGTGTGTGTGTGTGTGTGTGTGTGTGTGTGTGAAGATAGAGACAGAAAGAGATACAGAGATAGTGGCTATTCAGTAATTTAGCAGAAATGCCAAGATTGTCCCTAGTTTCTACTTCTTCCTGGACTAGATTAATTTTCTCATCTTTTCAAATTTCCTTGTAGTTAGATGGTGTCATGTGCCTATTCAACTCAGTGGAAGATGAACTAAAGTATCGTGCTTTGTGGCCTTCCATGTGTGGATTTCATATTTTTTTCCATTTCAATAGCCTTAGAGGACAGCAAACCCATAGGTAGAAGGATCCTGAGTCTACTGGCTTTTCTTGGAAGAAAGTTCCCTGCTGCTCATGAACAATCAATAAGATTTTATCTGAGCAGGAAATAAACTTCTATATTGTTGAGTCACACAATTTTGGAAATTATCTATTCTCCTAGCTATTTTAAAGAATATTTATATTTTGTAATATATTTGAACATGTTTAACTCACTTCTCTAAGCTTTTCCCCATTCATTCACTTACCTAATTACATTCCAGCATTCCTATATCTTTCTTGTGAGGAAGGAAATGGGGATCACTTTTCAGCCCAGGCTCTTACAACAGCCTTTTCACATGCAATCATGGCCTTTATGTGGTACTTTGGTTATTCCCTAAATGACAGCTTATCTTGTTTCACACAATTATTGAGTTGAATTTCACAAATGCAGGGAAGGGATCCTGAAGAAAAGAGGATATGGAGCAAAGCCCAATGTGTCCAAAATTTCTAATTTTAAGTCTCCGATTGAGTTCAGTTTCCCCTCAAACAAAGCAAAAAAGAAAAAATGCAATCATTAAGAAAATGTTTTCATGCCACTTGGTTATAGAAGACATTTTCATGTGGTATTGTTTATATAAATAATGATGAGAGAATGTCAACAAAAGTTTGGAAGCAAATATTTTCAAAGAAAACATAGGGATTACTTTGCATACATTTTTCTTATAGAACAGACACTTAAAAACTCACAGCACAACATCAGTATGCAATAAAATAGAATTTTTCATGGAGGTAAACATGTAGACCCAGAAGTAATTTTTTGAACACAAAAAGTGTGCAGATAAAGTGTTATAACTATTTCAAAATGTTTGCCTATTGCATTAATGTCAGGCAGCACCTGTACTTTAAATTTCCTTATATCTAATTACACTAACACAATATCAGTTAACTGCAAATCCTCAATAAATTTCAGCATTTTCTGATTGAGCAAATGACTGAAATATCTTGTCCACCATTGGTCAACATACATAGCATATAAGTTTCTTTTTTATGCGTTTTGAAGATGAAATTAAAATTGTGAGCTAGAATGGGAAACAGGCAAATTTTTACTTGTACATATTAATGTGTGTTCTTACATCCATAGTCACAAATATACCCACCTCCCACACATACACACATATACTGAATATGCTCTAATCTATACCCTTTCAATGATTTCAGAGGACTAAAAAATAAGACACAGCTTAGAATCATATGCATGGATTCTAATTATTAGATTAAATTCTACTCTATTAGTTAGAATACAGTATGCATGCAATTCTAATCTGAGTATGATTTTTTAGCCTTCTACAACTGTTGAAAGGGTGCAGGTTAGATTTGAAAATATATGGTATTGAGTTTTATTTATACTCTTCTTAACAATTGGTTCAGTTGGCTAATTTATCTGACATTTTCTCCTTCCACTTGCTGATTTGGGTCTTTTTGGAGCATCAATGCTTGTTTGTATTCATTCAGTTTCAGACAGACAGTTCATCCACAGATCCTACCATTGGTGTTTAAGCATTCTATTTTTTTATTATGATGTTTTGTTTGGTTGATTTCACCTTACAAGTTTCCCATTTGCATTATCAGACATGGGTCACTGCAACTTGAACAACTCATCCATGACTGAAAATTTCCTTTGTTAAATATAAGCCGGTAACAACTTTGTATGATGTTATACAATTTTCACAAGACAAAAGCGCACTAGGTTGTACTTTTATACCACAAAGCAAATGACAATATGTGGTGTGCAGTATTACAATGATTCTATAGCATACTTGGAGTCCTGAACACCATTTATGGCATTTCCTACCCAAAGATTTTGCAGAATTCAAAACCTCACTATTCCTATTCATATTCTAGGAATGTGAATAAAATGGAATAAAATAAGAATTTAAATATTCCAGATTACTTCAATAAGTTAATTATGAAATAGACCCGAGTTAACATGCAATTTACTTGCATATACAACTATTTCAGTTTACTCTTTGCAGCCATCACACCCTAGCATCTGATCCCTCCTGATCTCGGAAAATAAGCAGGCTCTGCCTCGTAATCCTTTGATGGGAGGCTGCCTGGGAATATCAGGTGTGGCAGGCTAGGGAGACAGACCTAGCAATCCACTCCTGAAACAATCTGTCATTGAAAGCCCTGTGAATATCAAGGAAGCACCAACAATAGTTACCAGCATGTCAAAGTGTGGTAGTGTTTTGTTCTGTTATATATAGGATTGTGGTCGCTATGAGTCAGATACCGACTTGACAGCACCTAACAACAACAACAACAACATGAGTTGGTTAGGGGCTGGGATGTAGCTCAGTTAGTAGATCACTGTGCTGCAGTCTCTGAGGTTCCGAGTCCAATTGCCAGCACCGCAAAAATGGGAGAAGAACTTGGCAACCCACTCCCAAGGCAATCCCGAAACAGTTGGCCATTGAAAACCCTATGAGGGTTGCTATGAGTTGGACTCGACTCCACAGCACCTAACAACAACAACAACAGATATCAAAAATCATTTAAAGTAAATTGCTTTGGAAATGATTTCTTGACATTTTCCCAAATCCAGAAGATCTTCTCTGATATTTTACTCACAATGTCTAGTACCTGGATGGGAGACTGCCTGGGAAAACCAGAAGCTGTAGGCTTGGGAGAAGGACCTGGCAACCCCCTCCCAAAAATCAATCTGCCATTGAAAACCCTATGAACAGCAGAGAAGCACTGACAATAGTGTTTCCCCTGTTGTACAGAGGGTCGTTATGAGTCGGATACCGACTTGACGGCACCTGACAACAAGATG
>VMDO01031096.1:0-12273 GCA_007922755.1 Pedetes capensis
GGGGTCTGTATGTCCTCCTTCCCTGTTCATCTTATTTTGTGGAGCAGAACATGTTGAGGGAAGAGCCTTTGTTCAGAGGGCTTGGAGGATTCTTAGTATGTCTCTGCTGGGTAAAGAAAAAGTGTTGGGTAACCACACAAATTTGGGGTGATAAGGGCAATCAAGGTGGGGTACAGTCATTAATCACACCTCACAGAGACGGTGAATTTATCACAGTGTTATGAAGGATGACCTGTTATTGGATGGGTGAAGTAGTTGTAGAAGAAACTTGTATAAGAGGTAATGCGATGAAAATGTGGACTGGGTAGTAAGCAAGGACAGAATGAAAATGAGATAGGTGGCAAGGGTTTGTGCGGGGTTTAGACAGTAGTCATTTGTCTGGTTCTCTCTGCCTTGAAGGTTATGGGACTATAAAAAATTAACTGGAGCTTCTAAAAATCATTCAGGTCAGAGGGAGAAAGCTACCTGTTTATGGTGGTAGTAACGGTGGATAGAAATAATATTCAGGAACTTTTTGCAAAATATAGAGCTAACCCTGTGTTTGAACACATCTTAAGTGGCTGCTACTCCGTTTTCTGACATGAAATCAACTGTTTAAGCACATTTACTCATACATGGTTCTGTGCTCTGATTTACTTTTTAACAAATTGCATGCAAAAGAATGTGGGTCTTCAGTTGGAAAATATATATTATCTAACTTATCTATTTTGCATATCATGACAAGGCACCATATTTTCAAGTATAACTTTGAAAAATAATGTAGGATTAATATTTTTTTACCATAAATTTTATATCAACTTTCAAACACTTAAACAAATGATACAAAGCATCTACAATTCCTCCACCTACATTAAAAATTATTGTCATTTTTCCATGTTGCGAATGTAGGTAAGTGTATGTGGGTACCTAAGTACATACATGTGTAGTATTTTGTTGAATCTATTCCAAATTGTTTGTAGATATGAATGTTCACCCTGACAGATAACATCTCCTAAGAAAAAGGTGTAACTGAACAAAGTGTTCACATCTTGGTGGGTGCAAAATCAAAACAGACACAGCAAAGATAAGGAGTAAAGAGGGATTTATTGCCTTCAAGTGGAGAGTCCTGGGCATGATTATAAAATGGCACTTTCCTCAAACAAAGGAGGTCTGGGGATTTTATTGGGGAAGCCTATTCTTAAGGGGAGGAACATTGGGGTAGGTACATTTTCCAAGCATGCTTAATTTAAGATATACACTACCAGGGATGTCCAGTTAAAGTCAGAGTTCAGGAAGGAAATATGGCAGGCAGGCATGGCCCTGAGTGTGTATGATCTGTGTTGGAGAAGAATGGTGGGTGCAGATGTTTTAGGCACCTGTGGGCTGTGTCATAAGTCCCCACTGGAAATTCTTTGGTTGATGCTGATGAGCTCTATTCTGTTGGCTTTTGAATATCTCACCTTTATTTAGCCATCAAGCAGATAGCTGGAATCCAAGAGCCTCCCATGAGTCTGTGTTGTGTCCAGTAATTGACCAAACTTTGCGTACAGGAACTACCTTTTGAATGCTTTATTCACACATAAAATCCAAGCAAAATTCAATCGAAAATTAATCCAATTTATTATAAACTAATAATTACAAGTCATACTAGTCATACCAATGGGGTAACAGGTAGGAGTCAATTTGGGATTATCTCTCATGTGAATTTAAGAGTCAAAGCACAGGGTGCAATTCTTATATCTGAGCCCAAATTTTTGGCTGCACTGCAAAAACTGCAGTGACCTTGAAGGACTCAGGCAGACTTGGGCAGGAAAAACAGCAGCAAAATTGAAATCCCAGAGTGGAGTGACAGGGCCCCGGAATGGAGCAGCAGAGTTTCTGTACTGTTAGAAGTTCCATCCAGGATCTAGAGGCAGAATTGAGGTGTTTAGAGTTCAAGAGGAGCCATCAGCCCAGCATGCTGAACAGCTGATGGGGAGTCCTGGCAGCCAATGTTTAAGTCCAAAGTTTGAATGTCTGACGTTAGTCTTGGTTGTCCAGGTACCAGGTTGAGTGACATATGCCAGTATCATTGGGGCATATCTTGGTTAGCAGTTTCAGTGTTTTTCTGCCTTGACCAGCCTTTTGGCTGAGGCCTCAGGGGTTCTGAATTATGCCCTTTGGGGTGTGATTAGTTCTCATTTCTCACAATTTTACAAGATGGATGGACCTGGTGAAGATCCTTTAAAATGGCTGAAGTTGGGCCAATATACTCTTGCAGAGGTCAGACACCAGCTAATGCCGTCACTGAGTTGGACTCTTCAGGGCATGAGCCACTGGTATTTGGGAAAGTGCACCCATTCCAGACCTCTGTGTCCCTAGCTGAGCAGCCACAAAAAGGTGGCAGACACTGGCCAAGATGTCCCACCAGAGTTGTAGTCTCTCAAATGAAGAATAGCAGTGGTAATGCCACTTTAATATTTAGTGCACAATTTTGGTTCACACATAGCTTTTGGTCAAATTTCTCAAGCTTTTTAACCTAGAATAGTGAGGATTTCTTTTCCACCATGTTATCCAGGAAGGATTTGTGAAATGTTCTGTATTTCTCAGAGTTTTTCTTTTAGTGAAAGATACTTGTTTCTCTATTCCAAGTTTCTGCAAATTGGAAGTTTAATCAGAATACTTTATTAACGTTAACACTTTCGTCACGATATAAAGTCCTTAGCATGCTATGATCTTCAAATTGAATTCCAGTAAGTGCCATATCATGACAGATCTTCCCGTGGCTAGTGACATTAATGTTCACATTTGGGTGATTTCTTCTTTGTAAAGATAAAGTTTCTTCCACCGAAATTGCTACAAACCTCTTCAGTGTAATTGTCAACATGGGAATGCACATTTTTGACAAATTTTCACATAATATTCAAGTATTTATCAATGATTTTTACCTTAAAGGTTATCTCATTGGTGGGTATAGATAATGTTCATTTTTAAGTACTATGTTTATTTTTCTTACTTGATACTTTACTGTCTAAAGAAATCTCTTAAACTGTAGGCAAATTACAAATATAGCTACAGGGTGTTAAACCTTAGTACCTTTCCTTTAATTATTAATATCCTGAGAAAGGGGTTATAATAATAATCACCATCATCGGGGGAAATATTTCTGTTCTCTCCGTCTCCTTGTCTCTCACTGTTTGCACTTCCTGGCTGTCTTGAGGTCTCCAGACATTCACTGTATTCCCCAGGACCCATAAGTAATGAAACGTTTATTTTCATTGGGTGTCTCACCTAATCCTGGGAAGGTGCTCTCCATCTTAAAAGATCCTAAATTAAAACACTCTGACACATGATTTGGTCTGTGACTTTGACTGCAGCATAGGAGAAAGGTTTGAAAATAGTCAGTACCAACTTGTTTTGGAACTTTTACAAAGGGAGATCACAAAGCTGAAAAATATTTGGGAATCTTTCCAGTACCTAGTGGGCAACTATCTGCTTTTACTCCTGCCATGAAGTTCAGCATTTTCCTATTCATCGTCTGACTCAGCACGACCCTGTGTACAACAGAATGAAACACTCCCCGACACTGTACCATGCTTGGCACTAAGTCAGTGCTTCTCTTCTACTCATAGGGATTTCAATGGCAGATTGTTTCAGGAGTGGGCTGCCAGGTTTTCCTCCCTAGCCTGCAACACATGATATTCCCAGGTGGTCTCCCATCCAATGACTAACCAGGCTGACCTTTGTTAGCTTCTGAGATCAGCAGAATCAGATGTTAGGGTGCTATAGCTGCAAACACTTTATTTGTATAAAATATTATTAATTATGCATAGGTATGATCTTAGGTTTTTATTCTCTTTTAGTTTACCAATATAATGGATTATAATGCTAGGTTTTCTGATGTAATACAGTGATCATATTAGTAACAAAACACATTGTTAACATATGGTATTATTTAATATAGTCCGGGGTGCTATCACCCAATATTTTAAGTTATAATTACACAACTGAATTGGTAAATGCAATTGAGTCGTATTTATTTCTTTTTTTGGAATTATTCATCATCAGGCTTTGTTATCAAACTTATTCTGGCATCATAAAATGAACTAAGCTCTCCATATTTTCTTCTACAGACAAGAATATCTTAAGTTAAAACCATCTTTTCATGAAAACTGCGGTTATCAAAATTTTTGATCTCAAGATTCCAATATACTCTGAATAATTATTGAGAATCCAAAAAACCTTTTGTTTATTATTCAGTTTTAAATCATTACAACGAAATATCAGAGACAACTAAATTAATAAAGAGAAATGATTCATTTAGCTTACAGCTTTATAAGTTCTGGGAGAATGAGTGGCACCTTTGCAGGCCTCTGATGAGGATGGCTGATGGCAATGGTGGGAGCAAGAGCTCATTTCCAGACAGGAGGGGGACAGGGAGGGAGAGAAGGGCACACTTGGGTCCTGCAACCTCTTTCAAGGTCACACTCTTATGACCTAAGGACCTCCCACTAGGCCCCCTAAGGTGCATAGCATCTCCCAATTCTGCAACCCTGGGAACCAAGCTTCAAACATATGGACTTTTGGGGAAAACTACTCATATTCAAATCATAACACATATTTACATGATAGGTATTTTATGAAAAATCACAATATTTTACAGAGAAAAATCATTCAGAGAAAAGTGGTATTGTTTTATAGTTTTGAAAATCTAATGAGAAGCTTACTTGAATCTAGCTAAAATTTCAAATCTGCTTCTGCATTCAGTGAGGTTCAATATCACATACCATGTGAACTTTTTGGAAATTCTACTATAGACTTATAAGAATAAGAATAATATAAAAAAGTAGTTTCTTAGATTAACATAAACATAACTTTTGTCTTATGTCCCCAAAAGGACCTCATGGGACTCTGGACTATACTTTGAGAACACTGCTTTAAACTTTAGATATAACCAGGTCTCTGTAGTCCTTGGACCCTAGGGAACCTGAGTCTTCAATATTTGAAATTAGATATATTATATTGATTGTAGGATGACCAAGAAAAGGAAAATGGCAGGAAAACATAGCACATTCCCCAATTTAAATTGTTGTGAGGAAAAAGAAGTCTACACGAGTGGTACTGGTAAGAGCTCATGAAGAACACTTAGCTTTAACACAGTTTGTGGTTAAGATTGAAATAGCCACCCTGGCACAATGTTTTGCATCAAGGGTCTGCGGTTAAAAACATAACTATAAGCTGAGTACACTGGCACAAACCTGTAATCCCAGAGACTCGGGAGGCTGAGGCAGGAGGATTGTAAGTTTGAGGCCAGAGGTAGCCTGCATACCTTAGCAACACCCTGTCTCAAAATAAAAAGTAAAAAAAAAACAGGCTGGGGGTCCACACAGTGGTAGAGTGCTTGCAAAGCATGTGTGAGTGTCCAGGGTTTAATCCCCAAGTACTGTAGGAAAACAAAAACAGAAACAAAAAAACAAGCAGGTGACTATAAACTGAGCGTGGTGGTGCACTCCGGTAATCCCAGCACTCAAGTAGGATGCGGTAGGAGGAACAATTGAAGTGTGAGGCCAGCATGGGTGACACAGAAAGACTTTGTCTCAATAAAAAAATAAAAAACCAAAGACAGATAAAATAGTCAAAAAGGAAGAAAGAAAGAAAAACCTTTGATTATATATTATTTGTAATCTTCAGATGTGCACAGACTAGCTAGAAAAAATCCAAGGAAAATTAGTCCAGCTTTCATAAAGGCCCTACCCTTGAATCAACCTTTAATTGGTTATTTTAATCCTTAGGTAAAGCAGGGCTTCAAACCCATGAAAAATTTTGCGTTCACTTTTCCGTGTGGGTTCAATATATTAAAATTTAGAGGTCTGAAGTGGGATTCATTCTACAGATGCAAGGCTGGATCAACATACAGAAATCATTTAATGTAATCCAACATACCAAAGAGACTGGCAAACAAAAATCACATGATCATCTCAATTGATGCCGAAAAGGCCTTCGAACATAGTGCAACACCTTTTCATGATAAAAGCCCTGGAGAAGATAGGCATAACAGGCAAACACCTTAATATCCTAAAAGCCATCTATGACAGACCTATATCCAACAATATATAAAATAGAGAAAAACTGAAATCATTTCTTCTAAGAGCAGGAACAAGACAAGGATGCCCACTCTCTCCTATTCTATTTAACATAGTAATTGAAGTCCTTGCCAGGGCGATCAGACTAGAGAAAGAAATCAAAGGGATACAGAATGGCAATGAAGAAATCAAACTATCATTATTTGTGGATGACATGATCCTTTACCTGAAAGACCTCAAAACCTCATCCAGAACACTTTTAAATCTAGGTAACTCCTTCGGCAACGTGGCAGGATATAAAATCAACACACAAAATCAATAGCTTTCCTTTAAAGTAACTGTAAGGAAGAAGAGAACGAACAGATACAATACCTTTCACGATAGCCCACCAGAAAATTAAGTACCTTGGAATTAATCTAACCAAAGACCCTACAGACCTCTACAAGGAAAATTTCAAAACATTAAAGAAAGAAATTGCAGAGGATACTACAAAGTGGAAGGACCTTTCCTGCTCCTGGATTGGGAGAATCAATATAGTAAAAATGGCTATCCTGCCAAAAGGACTATACTGATGAAAGAAACTGATAAGCTGACCTTTGGCCAAGATCTAACCATTGTAGCCCCACCTGCAATTGATGGGCTATTGTGAGGGACACCTGAGAAGTGGTTCTTGAATGCCAGGTTAACCCAATACCAGGCCCTAGACCAGCCTCAAATTCAGCTTCAGAAGGCCATGGTCCTAAACTCAGCCATGTTGCTCCCAGATGATAACCCTACCAAGCCACTTAATGATTGCTTGGAGATTATTTCAGCCCAGCATGGACATCAGCCTGACCTAAAGGGTGTGCTTCTGCCAGATGCAGAAGAAACTCTCTTCACGGATGGGAGCAGTTTCATCCAGGATGGAGTTTGCTATACTAGTACGGATGTGGTAAATCAAGATCTGCAGGTAATATGGGCCCCAACATTGGGACATGAGACATGCAGAGCTTATAGCTCTTACTCAGGCCCTGCGCCTAACTAAGGGAAAGACTGTAAACATCCATGCAGATAGTAGGTATGCCTTTGCTACTCTCCACATACATGGAGAAATTTATAAACAAAGAGGTCTATTAACCTAGGCAGAAAAGACTCTCAAATATAAGGAAGAAAGTTTAGGACTTTTACAGGCCATTTGGCTACCTAAATGAGTGGCAGTTATTCACTACAAGGGACATCAAAAAGGAGATGAGCTAGAGGTGAAGGGAGCTGAACAGCGGACTGGGCAGCTAAAGAAGCTGCATTTAAACCAGTGGGGAGTATGGGAATGATGCCTTTAATCCTAGTCCCAGTTCTCCTGGAAAAACCTAACTACTCAAAGGAAGAGGTTGGAACTTACCAAAATAAATATTGGACATAAGACTCTAGAGGATGATGGAGACTCCCAGATGGGCACTATGTGATCCCTAAGGCTCTAGGATGCACCTTGATTACTCAGACCCACCAAGCCTCTCACTTTGGGACTACTAAATGAAGCTAGCTTGTCACCACTCGTCTTGGGATCACCTCTATAGGTGAGGACGTTACCTCCAGATATGCTTCATCTGCCCAGGTAAACACCTCTAGACGAACATGTAAACAACAAGGAGGAAGCTACCAGGGTAACCAACTGGGAGAACATTAGGAACTAGATTTTATAGAAATTAAAAGAAGCTGTTATGGTGATACATATTTACTAGTGTTTATTGATAACTATTCTGGATGGACTGAGGAATTTCCAACTAAGCCTCGAACAATGCAAATTGTAGTAAAGAAATTAATATAGAAAATAATCCCTCGATTTCGCCTCCCATTTTTTTTTGCACTCTGACAACAGCCAGGCTTTCCAGGCCAGCATTTCTAAATTAATTAGTAAAGCTTTAAATATAGATTAGAAACTCCATTGTATGTATAGACCACAGAGTTCAGGAAAGATAAAAAGGATGAATAAAAGTTTAAAGGAGACTTTGCCTAAATTAACCTTGGAGACTGGCTCTAGGAGCCCTGACCTCCTACCTTTTGCTCTTATGTGTTTGAGATGCACCTGCACATCCACATGAGGGACCCTGCAAACTCGCTGGTACAGCATGATGATGTTACCTCTTGCAAGCTGTAAACGTGTGTCACCAGGACCTTTCTAGATTGATTGGGAACATGAATCCTGGGATGATTTTTCCTTATTTCCTTTTAGTTATTGTAATGATGTAATAATGATGTTAAAGATGTGCAAATGAATTTGTAAAAGCTTAACAAGAAATCTTTCTGAATAATTGAACTATGTTAAAACTACCTGCTTTTTTTTTTTTTTCTGTCAGAGGAATCCATGTGAACTGAAGGACACAGAAATCCAGGAACTTAGGGAAATTTGGGAAGGATTATGCAGGTATTTGACAGAAAGTAAAAAGGAAGTTTGGAAGACGGCCTACTTGGAAATGAGAACTGAGAGATGAGGAAAATGGTATAGGTGATAAGCCGGTGGTAGAAAAAAAGATGTATTTGTTTATGTTTTTAGCAGTGGGCTGCCAGGTCCTGCTTTTTAGTCTGCCTTAGTCTGGAAGCTCAGCTAAAACCTGTCCACCATGGGTGACTTTGCTGGTAGCATAGCTTTCAGCATCACAGCAACACACAAGCTTGCAAAGTGTGCCAAATTGACAAAACATGTAGGGGGGAATCATTTCTAAGTTAAAATACTGAACTATGAATTGCTAAATATAAATTCAAATTTATTCTTGACCTCTTAAATTCTATAGAATACACTATCTATGCAGATTTATTCATAAATATGTAGTTTTGGGCACCATGGCACATGCCTATAATCTCAACTTCTCAGGAGGCTAAGGCAGCAGGATCTGAAGTTTGAGGCCAGAAACAACCTGTCCTATTTGGCAAGACCCTGTCTCAAAAGAAAAATTCATAATTTTAAAAAAGATCTGAAGGGGCAGCTCATTAAAACAGCACTTGCCTAGCATGTGTGAGGCCCTGGGTTCAAGAACCTAGGACTGAAAATTTAAAAAAGTACTAGCATAGAAAAAACGTTGAATTGTTGGTATATGGCAAACAATTTAAGTTTGATTTCTTCTTGGACTTCACTAGAAATTAAAGTTACTAAGAATTTTAAGAATGCTACATAGTACCTGCAATTCTATATGTGAAGAATGTAAGAAAATTGTGATAAGAAAATCTTTTAAACACACATAAACTATTTTTGAGAAACAGGATAATTTTGTCTAACTTGACTTTATTTTTATTAGAGTTTCTATGTAATATTAAATCACATTTCATAAGAATGTACTGGGATTACGTAGGTCAAGTTATTGATCTGTAGTCAAACTGTTTACTAGATATTTTATAATCCTGCTTTATTCAACAACAGGCTTACCCAGGTTACACAATGTGAACTTGAGTTCACTTTCTGGTTTGACTGGCCAGAACAATGGTTAGAGTTACTTACAAAGTAGAAGCAAAGAAGTTCCCACAACTGACTGTCCAAAGCATCCCAAGATGGAGCTCATTGGAATTCCAAGCAAAGGCACTCTAAATCTCAAAATGGTCAGTCCAAATCACTTATCAGCAGAGCTTATGTATAGAGTGGGCTTCAACTTCCCTGCATTTAATTGTATAGGTAATAGACACAAAATGATATATCACTAAATGAAACTTTTATAATTTATTCAGCAAGAAACAGCTACGGACATATCTCATCAATACTTGTGATTTAAACTCTTTATCTTTTCCTATTCGTCCTGTTGCAGTGCTAAAAGGGGGAAAATGTGGTATGGGTAGTTTTGGCTAAAGTTCTTTTCATAGGGAGAGCATCCTACACTACCCAGCTGGGACTCATGTTATCGCAAGGACCCTTGTGAGGAGAAAATAGGTCAAGGAAGAGAGGTTTATAAGATGGAAGAAAGGGCCACAGCCAAGGAGTGCCAGTGACATCCAGGAACCAGAAAAAGCAAAGTGACTTTGCTGTAAATCCTCTCACAGGACACAGCCTTGTCAACACGTAAATTTTAAAATTCTGACATCCAAAACTACAAACGCAAACAAAATGTGTTGTTGGGAGCCACTAAGTGCGTGGTAATTTGTTAGAGGAATCATAAGAAACTAGTATGGGCCCCTTCAGTGACTAAGGGAGTCTTAAAGGGATGGCTTGCCACACCCAAGTTACTGTGCCAGGCTGTACAAAAGAAGGGAAAGAAATTCTTGCCTTAGTTCTTGATAATGGAATTGGGGGAAATTGAGTTATACAGCACAGAAAGGACTTGGCCAGACTTACAATTGAGTTTATGCCTATGTGACCCCAATCTCTCCACATACTGCTGTCAAGGGCAAGAGTCACATGAAAAACAGACTGAAACGTGGACATTAAATACATACCAGGTTTTCCACACAGGGTAGGTTTAACAAGGAAAACCACGACAGGAGCCTGAAATACTCAGTTTTTCACCACAAACATAAGGAAGATCGATCTGGTTGATAGTTGCATCTCCTACCAGTACATCCCAGATGATGACAAGAGGGAGCTTGTCACTTCTAGGGAGAAAATTGGCAGTGCCCATTGCCTAGGATAATTCTGTATTTGAACTTCCAAGAGAACATTAGAATTCTGGGGTAATTATACACTTTGCTGATGAGATAGGTAGTGATTTTAGTAAACACATTTTTAAAAAACTATCATATCATGAAATGTCAAGATTTAGAAAATCTGCATAACTCAGAGAATCAAGCATGCTGACAGATCATTAGGTTTTAAGGAAAGAAAATGAAAAGTTCAGTGATATGATTTCCAACTCCTGGCTTTGACTAACCCTACCATTTTTTCAGCTTCATGCATCAAAGAATAGCTACAATTATCTGAAAAAGCTATAAAATATTCCTCCCTTTTCCAACTACATTCATGAGGTTAGGGTTCTTTTTCCCATACATTTCAGCCAAGTCAACATTCTTACTGAATTTTGAATTAGATAGGAGAATTCAGCTATTATCTATTATTCTAGACATTAAACATGTTTATAAACATGTAAAAACAGTGCTGTTCTTAGAATTTTATTGTTTGAAGATATAGTGGCTGAGAATTTCCCCTTATTCCATGTTATATTAGTTCTTAGGTGGTTCCTTCTCCAGTTTCTTTTTAAGACGTTTCAACTTCTAAATGAATACAATTTCTTTGGTCCTTCTAATAACATATATTCTTTTGTCTTAAGTGCCATATATTCTCAAATTTAATCTGCACCCATTAATAGATCACTCAGATCATTAGGATATAATCTTCACATGATTCTGATACATGTTTCATTTCATACCTCTCTAAAACTATTGAATGGATGCAGATTAGATTCAAGAATATATGAGTAATTTTTCACTTGTGTTAAGTCTATCTCTTTAGCTATAAAATATCCTCTTGGACTTCAGAATGTTCTTTGATGAACTGGGATATAAGGCCAGGGGTTGATTTCTCAAGAGTCCTGTTTGATAATTGAATGAAGCAATCTCAGTGGACCTTGCCTATCTCTTTCATATTTGGTATTGGCAAATGATTTTCCTGAGTTGGCATGAAATCCATTGGGCACAACCTAGAGCTGGGTGATGAAGTATGGCAGCAAAGGTTCATACCTATAGCAGTCGCAACTAATCAAATTTAACTTAATTTCAGAGATTCATATTCATAGTCTCTCTCACTCTCATTCTCATCTCTCACTGTATTCTATTCCCTTTGCTGAGAGATGATCTTGTTTTTATTATTAGTCTGCAAGAAGTAATTGTACCACAGATCCTATTGCTGACCAGAGGTTGTTCAGGGTCCACTGTGCCTAAAGAATTGTCATTGCATGAGAGCTCTGATCCCTCTGCACAAGAGGATGAGCCCATTTCATGCTCTGACACTCTCTTAAACTTTCTGCTGGCCCCTGGAGATGCTTATTTTGTCACTCAAGACACTGCTGTTCTCACATCTTCTTCTAGATTTAAATACACCTCTTCCATTTCAACTCAGGCCTGTATGTGAACTAAGTATATACTGGCTTCAGCCCACGTGAGTTACCAGAACTTGTCTTGTGGTAACAGTTCTCTCCAAATATGTCCTAATGCCAGTCCCTCTCTAATATTTTGTTGTTGTTAGGTGCCATAGAGTTGAATCTGACTCATTGTGACCCTTTATAGAACAGAACAAAATGCTACCCAACACTGATCTTTTTTATGATTGATCCAGTGATTA
>VMDO01031097.1:0-20495 GCA_007922755.1 Pedetes capensis
AGGAGGAGGAGGAGGAGGAGGAGGAGGAAGAAGAAGAAGAAGAGGGGGAGGAGAAGAGAGGAGGAGGGGGAGGAGGAGAGAAAAGAGGGAAATTGTACTTATTCTGCCTATTTATTCCATGTGGACCCCCAGCCACTTAGATGTTGGCTGCTGATGTTGAGGATGAAGCCACTCTTCCCCACTCAGTCCACTGCCTCACACTAATATCCTCCAGAAACACCCCCAGAAACTGCCTCACACTAATATCCTCCAGAAACACCCATCCAGACAAACCCAGAAACAATGCCTTATAAGCCATCTAGGCTTCCAGTTGACACCTAAAATTAACCACAAAAATAGCCTTTAATATTTCTTTTTTTTTCTTTTTCTTTTTTTGTTTTGTTTTGTTTTGTTTTGCAGTACTGGAGGTTGAATCCCAGGCCTCATGCTTGCATGCTTTGCAAGAGCTGGGCTACTGAGCTGCACCCCCAGACCATTCTTTTACTTTTTGAGACAGGGACTCACTAAGTTATGTAGACTGCCTCTGGTCTCGAACTTGTGATCCTCCTGCCTCTGCCTTCCGAGCCACTGGGATTATAGGCATGCACCACTGCCCCTGGCCCTTTAACATTTCTTAGTAGTCTACATCTTCAGGAGGCGAGGAGGAAACAGTCAGAGGGAAACAAATTTGAGGATGCCTTTGTATGACTGATGTCACAGAACAGCTAGTCACCAAGAGCAAAGATCTATTTTCCTGAGCTCCCACCTGTCTTCCCCTAACCTAACATCTCATAACATCTATTTTGAAAAGCTAGTGTTAGAAGAAGAACAAACAAAAATATAAAACTGTATATCTTAATTTCTAGAAAGTTGCTCTGTAAAATGGGGTCCTTAAGATCAACTGGCAGTTTGTTAGAAATGCAGGCTGTCAGGCCCCATTCCTGAAGTACAGAATCAGAATCTGCCTTTTAACAAAATGCCCAGGCAACCCCTTGCAAAGACTGAATAACACTGTTCGAGATATTCCCCTCATTAGGAGAAATACCAAAAAGTCGATGCTGCCTGTTCTGCTATTATGTCCAAACAAAGCCCTCGCAGCCCAGATTGCAATTTATTTATGATTATTTATTAATCATACAGGCATTGGACAAGTTCATTAAGCATTCTGATTCAGATGCATCCAAAATGACTCTGCTCATCAGTAAGAAAACAATTTGTGAATTTATACCTGGCTCACAGAAACCATAAATATGAATCCATCTAAGTGGAGAGATCTGCAAATGAAGGGCTCTGCATTCATAGGGATCATGGTTGGATGGTCTCTTAACATCCACATTCTGATATCTAAACTGGACTTACAATATCAGGTCTATTTTTCTTGTGGTCAAAATTGCACCAGCAACTCTCATTCTTACTCACTACCAGTAGCACTTCACTTCTCAAAGCATCTGTACTAGAGCTGGGCATGGTGGCGCATGCCTGTAATCCCAGCGACTTGGGAGGTAAATGCAGGAGGATCTCAAGTTCGAGACCAGAGGTAGTCTGTGTAACTTAGTGAGACCCTGTCTCAAAAAGTAAAAAAATGGGCTGAGGGTGCAGCTCAATGGTCCAGCACTTTTCAGAGCATGCAAGTGTGAAGCCCTGGGTTCAAACCCCAGTACCAAAAAAAAAAAAAAAAAGCATCCATACTATGTTATAAAGTGTGCATCTAGGATTCATACATGAGCTACAGCCAGGTATATGCTGTAGGCAAACCAGGAAAACTTTCAATGCTTATCAAATAGAAAAGTCATTACTCATTCAATCCCACATTCATTTGGTAAATATTTCTTGGTTTCTTTGTGCCTTTCTGGGAACAAGACATACCCAGGTTTACAATGAATCTTAGGAAAATAGGATAGATTAATAGATCATTATGATTGTGTTAGTCTATTTTGCCTTACAATAACAAAATAAGTGAGGCAGGATAACTGTATAGAGAAAAGATGTTATTTAGCTCATAGTTTTAGAGACTGAAAGTCCAGGTTTGGGTGGCCCCATGGGTTCAGACTCTGGTGACAGATCACTGGCATCCTGGCAGAAGTGCATATAGAAGGAAGGATCACATCTAGAAACAGGAAGCCAGAAAGAAGGGGTGGGCCCAGGCTTATTTTTTTATAACAATCTCCTCATGAGAAGTAACTCAGAATTCCATGAGAACTGCCTCAATCCCTTCCAGTAGCTAGGCTTCCAATGATACAAGGTCCTTTCCACTAGACTCCACCTCATAAAAGTGCCACCACCTCAACACTGCCACATTAGGGACCAAGTATCCAATGCAATGACCTTTGGGGAACAAACCGTCATCCAAACTACAGCAACAATACTCAGTTATATGCACTGACTAGGGAAAATTTAAGGTAATGTAAGTACCAACAAGTTCTCCATAAAATCCTCCAAGATTAGAGCATATGACCTACAGCCTATGACATTTATGTCAATGTGAACAAATAACAAATGTTTGGTGAGTATCTAAAGGAAGGGGAAGTACCAGGTAGAAAAATTTTTAAAGTGTACTAAAGCCTATAGGTAAAAGGGAATATTAACCAACTGTTGTTGTTGTTGTTAGGTGCCGTCAAGTCGGCATCCGACTCATAGCAACCCTCATAGGGTTTTCAATGGCTGACTGTTTTTCAGGATTGCCTTGGGAGTGGATTGCCAGGCCCTTCTCCCACTTTTGTGGTGCTGGGAATTGAACTCGGGACCTCAGAGACTGCAGAGCAGCGCTCTACCAACTGAGCTAAATCCCAGCCCCCATAAACCAACTGGGGAGCTGCACATCACCCATTATATCTGCAGGACAAGATGGATTTCACAGAAAAAGGGCATAATGGGTGAAATCAGCAGGGGAAGAAGGAGGATGATTCATGAAGAACTCACAAGTCATGTCAATGATGTTGAATGCAACAGAAGTTAGAGAACCAGATTAAGATCTAAGATTGCTTGGGCTATAGACTGGAGTACAGGGAGACTAGAGATACACAGACCACAGGAGGGATGCACAGGTTCAGAGATGAGGCAAGATCTCCTACCATCTATCTACAGGTCTGCTACAAAAGGCTCGAGACACATCTATAACAAGGAAATGAAGCAGAGATCTTTAAGCCAAGAGAGATCTGATTACCATGGCTCTTGAAGGAATTTGGCACAGTTAGAATGGAAAGCGAGCAAGACCACCAATGAGGATGTTGAACAAAAGGGAGAAATTGGTGAAACAAGGCAATTCAGGATCCGCAATCATGAACACAGAGCAGACACTAGCTGCTCCTTCAGGGCAAGATGTACTTGGGGCTGCAGAGGACAAACTGAATAGGGAACCCATTTAACTTTTTAAATTCTACTTCTATTACCTTCAAAGGATAATCTGAAGCATCTAGTAAAGTCTACATACATGCAAATGTAGCATTTTGAGTATAGAGTCAAAGTTGATAAGCCTATACTAATCTATTGTGGATTAGTTGGTCATGGAACATCTAGGCAAGTACGAAGAATTGAAGAGCGAGGGCTGATGAACATTTTGGCTTATCTAAATATTTGCAATTTGCTTCTTAATGTAAGGGTGGAAAATAATAAAGTCTAGACAAATTAATCCTATGTAATTTGCTAAGGTGTGTTTGATTTTCCACAATAAAAAGAGTCTGTGAATTGAATTTTGAGCTATTAATCAAATGTTAAATCCATCCTATTGGCACCTAATTAATTAATAAATGTTTTGGTATTAGGAATTCTCTTCATTCACATCATGCCATGGAGATCAATCTGATCAACATACATTGTGTGTGTGTGTGTGTGTGTGTGTGTGTGTGTGTGTGTGTGTGTTGGAGCAGAGAAAAACTATCTTGGAGATCTTATAATCAGTAAGAGGTAGATAAATTCTAAATACAATATTGTATAACTGTAAACTAGCCACTGTCTCCTTTGGTGACATAATGAAAACATGATTTTTGTTCTATTTCCTTAAAATATTGTGAAATATCTCAGTTGAATTAAATCTCATCTGCTTTGGCTTAGTATCACACAAGCAGAAACAACAGATTGATCTTTTGAAATGTTCAGCTGAAGTAACCACCATGAATTTGGACATTTGTAATGTTTCCATAGTGCTTTATTTTTCTTTCCGAAGCCAGAGTAAGACAAATATCACGTCTATACCAAGTTGAACAGTGCCTACTCCAAAATTCCTGTTCACCTGGAACCTCAGAATGAGGCCTTATTTTGGAATAAAGTCTTGGCAGAGGTAATTTGTCAAGTAAAGATAAGGTCATGCTGGATTACAGTTGGCCCTAATCTGATGACTGGTATCTTTTATAAGAGAGAAGCTGGGTGTGGTAGCGCACATCTGTAATCCCAGAATTTGGGAGGAGGCAGAGGCAGGAGGATCATTAGTTCAAGACCTGCCTGGACTACATGGTGAGACCCTGTCCCCCCACCAAAAAAAAAGAAGAAAGAAAAAGAAAAGGTGGCTGATTTAGACATAGACATACAGAGATGAGAATACTATTTGAAAACACATGGGGAGCCTTCCATCTTTTGAGAAGGAAGAGATGAAAGGGATGTATCTACAAGTCAAAACATGACAAGGATTGCTGGCACTCACCAGCAGCTAGGAAGAGGCAAGGAAGCAAACCATTAGGCAGCTGTCAGAGAAAACCCACCCCTACCAACATCTCAATTTTAGACTTCTGGCCTCCAGGGCTATGACCTGGATACATTTCTATTGTTTTAATACATTTCTATTGTTTTAAACCACCCAGTTTGTGGTGATTTGTGACAACATCCTAGGACACATAAAATGTCTTCTATTTATCATCCTTACTGTCTTTTACTTATTTTATTGTATCAATTGAATAACAGTTTTCTAGACACTTTGAAGCATCCACTGTTCTTCAGAGTCCTCAGCAGGGGAAAAAAATGCTGGAGCTGAGCACAGTTAAGTCCATTCAAATGAAATTTTGATTCAGTGTGCATATTTTTTTACTCCCCAACCCTCAAACAAAAGATAAACGTCTTTAACTGGCATCTCTGAAAAATGACCAATTGCCTAAAAACAGTACCTTATCCTAAAACATGAAGAAGTGAGGCTGAAAATACCCTAAGGAGATTCCTCAGTTCCCCATTATAAGAGAGTTGTGTTAATTTCCCATTGCTGCCATAACAAATCAGCACAAATGTGATGGTTTAAAACACTACCTATTTATTATAACATGGTTCAGTAAATCAGAAACCTCATGGTCCCAGCCGGGGTTTCTGCACAGTCTCAGAAGACAGAAATCGAGGGGTGAACAGGACTGTGTTCCCTTCTAAGGGCTCTATGGGAGAATATGCTTCCAGTTTCATTCACTGGCTAACAAAATTCTGATCCATAATTCTATAGGATGGAGATCTTATTTTCCTGGTGGCTGTCAAGTGGGGGGCCACTCTGAGCCAGAGGCCTTTCTCCAGCTCCCAGATGTCACAGCCAGCAACAGTGAAACTGATACTCTTCACATAGCCCACCTCTTCTGTCTCCTCCACAGCATCTCCCTAACTCTTCCTCTTCCTTCCTGGGGCTCATGCAATTGCACTGAACCCACCCTGATATCCCATGACAACTCCCCATTTTAACAACTGATGATTAGTGGTCTTAGTTCCATCAGCAAAATCCCTTCACAAACATACCTAGATCAGAATTTTATTGAATAACCAGAGAACAGGACTCTGGGTGACATCCTTGGGATTCTGCCCACCCTAATGCTACAAAGAGACTCACTCAGGGATGCTTCCTAAACACCATAGGAGATACGAAGCATGACAAGAGGCTGTGCTGTCTATCTTGCAGGTGGTCAGGGTCTGAATATCCTTGGAAATCCTGGATTTCTGCAGTGTTGATGCCAATCAGACCACCTACTTCCCTGGAATTCCCTGCTAAGCATTTCCAAGCTCCTATCTTGATCATTTTGTTGCATTGAAGCTTCAAGTAATCTCATCACCAGCTATAAAAGTTCAATAAACTGAGCAAATAACAAAGCAAATGGTGGGGAGTAATTTTCTGCTAACCTAATATGATATAGCTAACCAGGCACTGTAGGCTTGGGAGAAGGACGCGGCAACCCATTACCAAGAAACAATCAACCATTGAAAACTCTATGAATAGCAGAGAAGCACTAATAATACTGTTTCACCTGTCGTACATCTGACTTGATGGCACCTAACAACAACAACAACAACAACAACAACAAGCCAGTATGCTCTCATTTCTGGATCAGACAGGTGATTGCTCTGGTCACAGAGCTCCAGTTTGCTTTTTTACGCATTAGAAACACACACTAACACTAAGAGAAGGAGCCTGGGTGCTAAGGGAAGAAGAAACCTGGTTAGTGTGCTCAGGATTGTTATTACTTAACTGCAATTATGCTTTCAAGAGAGTGTTGCTTTAAGAACTGCCCATTTAATTTCTTAGACTTTGAAAGGCTTCTGGTAAAGTAATTGCCTGACATAGAACACCTAGGAGGTAAATTGAAATGAAAAACCTTTTACTGAGTGGCAAAAATGAAGTATTAAGTGCTTGATTGGAAGTTCTATGTCACTAATAGCAAATGCAACATAAATAAATAAGTAAATAATACAGATGAATGGTCCTAGCTTGTGTCCTGTCTTCCCCTTCTGCCTTTCTCTTCTCTGTCATTTGGGATGATGTCATTCCCCACTCTACACTGGAAAACACAAAAGTGGCTTCCAAATTCTGTTTTTCTTACTGAAAACAAGAAAAAGCAATCAATTAACTTGATCTGAGTGTTCTCTTGCTAAAATCACTTCTTTAAATTACTTTAAATGATGCAGCCTCATAGCATGCAAAGATGTTGACCCTCTTCTAGCTGAGTTCTTCCACTATTACAGCCATAGGTAAGTCATGGGAATCTTCTGGGCCTCAGAGCTATCAACTGTGACATGAGAATATCAACATCCATCATTTAGTTAAGAGAATAAAAACACAGAAAATTTTCAGGGCACATAGTAAATGTTCAAGTATTAAATCTCTTTTCTCTATTCTCCCGTCTCTCTGTTTAGGTTATAATCAACCTCTGGCTTTTGCACCTGTTATTGTTGTTAGGTGCCATCGAGTCGGGTCCAACTCATAGAGACTCTATGTACAACAGAAGAAGCACTACCTGACACTGTGCCATGCCCAGCATTATTGACAGTGCTTCTCTGTTGTGCATAGGGTCTTCAATGGCTGATTGTTTCTGGGAGTGGGTTGCCAGGTCCATCTCCCAAGCCTACAGCACCCAGTATTCCCAGGCAGTTTCCCATCCAAGTACTACCCAGGCCCGACTCTGCTTAGCTTCCAAAATCTGACAAGATCAGATGCCAGTGGGCTATGGCTACAGGCTTTTTCACGTAGGCATGTTGCAAATAGATTATAAATACTGTAAAAGAAAGGGCTTTATCAGTGTACTTCCATGAAAAGATAATTTGATTGGCATTCGGGATATTTAGGCTCAGGCATGCAGAAGTGACTTTGATTAAGTCAATTGCCCTCTCTGTTGTGACATCCACGAGTATGAGATTATTTAACCTCAGTTCTAAAATGTCATGTTAACACCTATTTTTAATCTCTCTAAAAACCCTCTAGAACAACCAGTAGGCATTCAATTAGTGCTTGCGGAACAACGGTACTCAGTATAATAGACTCGGTGGTACTGGTTACCAGTAGTAATGGAAATACATCCAAAGCAATTCATTCCAAACCATGTATGATGGTGCATGGCTTAATCCCAGCATTCAGGAGGCTGAGGAATGAGGACTGCCATGAGTTTGAGGCTACCCTGGTCTACATGGCAAGTTCCAAGCCATCCTGAGCTACACAGCAAGACTCTGTCTCAAAAAATAAAAACAAAGAATAGAGCAACTCACTCTTAATTTTGACCAACTATTTCCATAGGAATTTGAAAACAAACAAAATTTCCCCTTGGAAATGGGAAGATAGTAAACGATGGCTAAGGCTAATGCTCAATTTCCCTGTGAAGTATGTTTGGACATGGACCATTCTCTCTAGCTTCTTTTTGCTCCCAATGACAAGTCATTGATTTAGTTCTTATTTGGGAGGTGGATTGCTATTCATCATGGAGAACTACATGTGAGGATACAAAGAATTCCTAAAAGTTGTGAAATCTGATAAAATTCCTATAGACTATAATCTCACATCAGCTTTACCGAGATGATGACTAGGAGGCCTGATCTATTTTCTTAGGTGTCATTTTTATTGTTTTAATTCACATTGAATTAAGTGCTCATCCTTTAAGTATATTTTGATGTGTTTTGACAATGTATGCACATAACTATCTCCCCAATTTCTACCTCATAACTACCTTCCCAATTAAGATATAAAGTATTTTTTTTATTACAGAGAGTTCCCAGTACCCTGTCTCTAGTCAACCCTTCCCCCTAAGCAACAATCGATCCCATTTCTATCACATTGGCTGAATTTTGCCTGCTCTAGAACTTGATGTACACTTTCATATCTGGCATCTTTTGCTCAACACAATGTTGTGGGGTTGTTCCACATTACACAACATTACACAGAATGTTGTGCAGTTGTATAGAATATTGTTGTGTACTCCGGGAGTTTTTCATTGCTAATATTCTAAAGTATGAAAGCACTAAAATATATATGTCCATTTACCCATTATGGACACTTGGTTTCCAGTTTTAGGCTTTCCTTAATAAAGCTATTATGAACATCCTTGATTTTGTGAGCATATCTTGTATTTTTCATTGGTAAATAATCAGAAGTGGAATTGTTGGATCATAGGTTATGTATTAGTTACTTTTGCATCACTGTAACCAAAATACCTGACAGTAATAACATAAGGAAGGAAAGGTTAATTTAGCCCATGGTTTCTGAGAGTTAGTCCATGTTGGCAGAGAGGGCATGGTGGAGGCAACTCAGTCCATAGTGGTGGGAGCATGTGGTGGAAGCAGAGTGTTGGCCATAACTGGAGATATCATCTTCAAAGCCCTGCCCTCTGTGACCTATTTCTGCCAGCTAGGTCTCATGTCCTAAACAGTCCACAACCTCCCAAAATAGCACCACCAGCTGGGGTGCTGAAGGCCACCAGGCCTTCAGACATATGAGCCTACAGGGGATATTTTACGTTCCTTCATGTATATTCATTTTATATTCAAAGCATAACAGGATGGATGTGAGCAGATTTTGCATTTTTAACATACTTCCAAGTGATGTTGATGTTACTGATTCTCACACCACACTTTGTATAGCATTAGGCCACAATCTATTGGGCCATTATCTATTCATTGTGATAAAACTCTGATGAGAAACTGCCTTCATTAGAAAAAGTGACTAGAAGGTTAGCCAGTCAACAACAGACCAGGGGCTATAAGGTAATCTTTGAAGTCTTGACTCTACATTGCTTGTACCTAGAACTGGAATTTCAAAGACAAGTTAAATTGCAAAGTTAAATGAGAATGGTCAAGATTTGCCCCCATATTTTGAGTTATATAGATGATTGATTGATGCAGAAATGATGTAATCTCAAAATTATTGTATCTTTCAAAGGGAGAAAAATGCATTCTGAGAAAAGCTGACTATCATAGTCTTTTATGCTTTCACCACAAAAGAAAGAAGCTCCACTGGGATTCAGTTTTCTGTAGGGCCACTCATTATTATTCTTTTCTGAAATGCTTTTTCAATGGCCACGTAGATCCAACTCTACATGTACCCTTTATCTGATTTCCAGATCAAGTGTCTAATTTTCCTACCAAAGCAAAAGTTTGGCTATTACTTGATTAATTTAACCACATTGTTCTTTGTCATTACAACAAATCTAAATGTCTCAGCTGACAAACATTACTTTAGAAACATCCTGATTCTGATAAATGGTTTCCTTAAATGCCTTCTAAGTATTATTAGAATGATGTTTATTTTATTCTGAATTCCTGTTCTCTTAAAAGCCACCAGGATGGCAACAGGAACCAGATTGGAAATGGTACCAGTGCCCTCAGGCAGTGTTTAAGGTTAGTGTGCAGAACCTATATTTATGATTCCTTAAATTTTTAAGTCACTTTTTCTTCTTCTTTTTTTAATTTTTCCATTTTCAGGTTCCCAGAGGAGAGCTCAATTATTCACTGTTACAAAACTGCCCATTGATTATCTTGAAAATTCAGCAAGAAAAAAAAATAGGTAATGATACCAACTGCTCAGCTGCTTGAATAATCAGCTTTTTATTAATAGATATAATTGTTTTTCACAGCTTATTAAATAACATGAAGAGCAGGGAAGAAGTATTTTGGTGATTTTTAATCAGGTTTCTATAAGTCTCAGTCATAAAGTAATTATTCAAACAAATGAAAGAAGACAGGACAATCCATAACTGCCCTAAGGATCTATTAAAGGAATAATGTCACCTTTTAAGACAAAGTGCATAAATAGTATACAATTCAAGTAAATCATTTTTCTTTGTGCACTTTACCACTTTATGAAAAACAAATCACAATTCTGTTTAATGATTACATGTTACATACAAAATAATATGCTATTAATATCTTTATCATTATAGTGGAATATTGTTGGTATTATTCATAGTGTTATTAGTAACTATAACTATAGCTCATTTTATAAAGCAGTTTGTGTGAAGCACTGTGCAGTGTTACTGAAGCTAATTCACACAAATCCAGAGTTAGACACTCTTTGTTTCTTGTTAAAGAAATTGAGGTTAAGTGAGTTTAGCTTAAAAACATGAATGTCACTCAGCTGGTGAGTATAAGATCTGGCTGGGAATCAAACACATATCTGCCTGACTCCAAAGCCTATATTCCTTGCCCCTTCTACACTACCACCAGCTACAGATTCCAAAGATAACACAATACAATAGGGTTCAGTCCTCAAAAGGGTGACAGAGGTACTCCTCTGTGTATACTAACCCCAGTGGCAAGCAGAAATAAAATAGCTTTGCCTTCAGTGTTCCTTATGTTCAGTTTCCTACTAACTTTCTTCATGCATCAATCCTTGGTACCTAAAGCTTGTGAAGTATCTGGTTCACCAATGTTCCTACTTCTACATCCTTATTCCTATAGCACTAACTTTACTAGCGGTTGTACCACTGTGGTGTCCGATCCCATCAGATCTCAGAACCTAAGCAGGGTCGGGCCTAGTTAGTATTTGGATGGGAAACCACCTGGGAACACCAGGTGCTGTAAGCTTGGGAGAAGGGCCCAGCAACCCATTCCCAAAAAACAATCAACCATTGAAAACCCTATGAATAGCTGAGAAGCATTGACAATACTGTTTCATCTGTTGTATGCAGGGTCACTATGAGTCGGACACCGACTCAATGGCACCTAATAACAACTTTACTAGCACAGAAAAGTTGGACTTTTGCTTTGCTGGAATAACTTATTTACTGTTAAAATACCACCCTATCTCTTGCTCCCTCAACGCTCTGCAATGGTAGATTTCATCCACAATGGCCATACAGCAACTGATCCAGGGCAAGGAAGGGAATGCACTAATTGGAGGGAATTTGTGAGGTCCACTTTATGCAAACAACTTTGTTACTGTTTTCTCACATACATCCTTATACATTCACGTCTTCTCTTGTACAATATATTGTTCTCATAGCTCCATTACTATAGGTCACTCTGGTATAGTGGAAAGAAGACGGTTTCTGGAGTCAGATAGATCTGGGTCACAATGTTGGTTCTGCTTTTGTAGTGGTGACTATACCATTAACTTCTCTGGACCTCAAATTTCATGTTTCCAAACTGCTAAAAGAGGATAGGTTAAGGATTTTTTTTTAAGCTGATTTATCATAGATACTCAAATAATTAACATTGGTTCACTTCCCCTCTCCCACTTCTGCAGTTTAAATGGTTGAAGGAGGCATGTCCTTAACAGCAATAATGTCTCAAAGTGCAGTAGTGGACAGAAAACTAAAAACAAATCAGAATAAAAATGCTGTTAAATAAGCCCACAACTCAGCTGCCTCTGTTTTTTGTTTTTTGTTTTTGTTTTTGTTTTTTTTCACCTTTATTCAAAAAATATTTATCGGTTGTCTACTATGTTCCAAACACAAAAGATGGCGATAATCCAGACATTTAAAAATCTATGAGAAGAGAATTCCAGAACATGGCAGCAGTCAGTGCAAACACCCAGAGATAGAAATATCTGATAAACTCAAGGTTCAGGAAAGAGATTAACACAGCTGCAGTGTGATGAGTCTGGGGAGTGAAGTGAAGTGGCCTTGAATGCAGGCAATTGCTAGGCTGTAGGAAGTCTAATACCACCTCTTCTCTCACCCTGAACTGGCCATTTCCTTAAATCAACATGGCCTTACTTTTTGCAGAATTACACGATATGAATCTTGCTTTGCTTCTAGATGATCTTGTCCCTGTCGGCTATTTGTTACAATGGTCTTTTCTCCTTATTGTTGTACAGAGATTCTAACTTAAGTGCATATCATAAATAAAAAGTATGACCAAAGCATTTTAGGCTTTTAAGATGACCAAATCTGGCAGCAGTGCATAGTAGTTAAAAGCATAGCTTTGGGGGAGGTGCAGCCAAGTTTAGATCCCAAGCTAAGGCACGTGCTGGCTTTGCAACGTAAAGCAAATCCCTTCATGTCTCTAATCCGAGACCTTCTGCAAATGAAAGCAGATGGTTCTAAGAATTAAGTGCTGCCCCAGTGTACTTGACACGGCACCTGACACAGAAGGGTCCAATGCAAGATACTCATTGATATCATTAATATGTGGTATCGCTTTTCAAAATAAACATCTCACTTGGCTGTCACTCTTGACAACCAGGAGGGATGAAATAATCTTTATTTTTAAGATAAGTTTGTGACTCTCAACATGATTACCTGTTTCTTCTCCCAATTAGCCAAAATTATGAGTTAATCAATTTTAAGCAGTGATGAGCTGCTCTGTTGTCATTGTCTCATCTTACGGTAAGAGGCATGATTCTAAAGAGTTGTACAGTGCTTTCAGTAGCACAGCTTCAGCCTAGAATTGCTCTCTGCATTCCTTTATTCTTTCCTTCTTTTATATACCCATTAAGTGCCTACTCTGTACTAAACCTTGGGATGGGATTTAGCTTGGTTGGTAGCACGCTGCTCTGCAGTCTCTGTGGTCCTGAGTTCAATTCCCAGCACCACAAAAATGGGAGAAGGATGTGGCAATCAACTCCTGAGGTAACCCCGAAACAGTCAGCCATTGAAAACCCTGTAAGGGTCACTATGAGTCAGACATGACTCAACAGCACCTAACAACAACAACATGTACTAGACCTTATATTAGGCACTGGGCATAATACGAAGAGGGATAAGTCATGTGCTACATTATTAAAATACTCACAGTCTAGTAGGTATTGTTTGTTGTCAGGTGCCTTCAAGTCAGTGCCCAACTCATAGCAACCCTATGTACAACAGGAGAAACAGGATTGTCAGTGCTTCTCTGCTATTCATAGGGGTTCCAATGGCTGATTATTCCTTGGGAGTGGGCTGCCAGGTCCTTCTCCCAAGCCTAATGTACCTGGTGTTTCCAGGCGGTCTCCCATCCAAGTACTAACCAGGCCTGACCCTGCTTAGCTTCAGAGATTTTATGGGATTGGACACCATAGTGGTATGACAACAGGCCTAGCAGGTATAATAGGCAGTAAATAAACAACTCCATTAAATGAGTAAATATACAAGCACAAATTACCAAGAGGAGCATTGTAGAGGTAAGGATGAAGGTCCTGACAGTGCCCTGAGGCCTGGAAGAAATCACACATAGAAGAAATTTAAAAGGTAATAGAGAAGGTGGAAGACAGGAAAAGGAGAAAATGCACTCTAGGCAGACCTGGTGGAAGATCTAGTTAACAGATGAGTAATGATCAAGGCACTAATGGGACAAGGGGTTGTACTCAAAAGACTAATTGCGAACATAGGACTCAGGGGTCATGGGAGGAGCGGATTTAGAACTGAGATATCAGAATTCCCATGGGAGTATGACTGTCTGGACTCAGAATCAGGTGGAGCAACTGGAGAGCTTCATGCATTGCTGGTATGAAGACAATCCATTCAGAAACCTTCCAGACAATCCAGTAATGGGAGATTATCGGAGCTCCTGCCATTGTTCATCTCTCCTGTTTTAACTTTGGAAGCTCTTGCATTTGCAGGTTGTCTACTTTGCATTTAGTCCAAGTATGCAGCAGAACCAAAGCAGTGGGAAGCCCCATTCTCTGATCTTATTTCACTACTTTCTGCTGAGTTCCCAGTGAGTTTGATCTCTAAGAGACACACCAAGGGCTCAGTAAGGGTCATACATCCTCTTTTCTCAAGCATAACTCATGGCATTATGCCTCCTGACAAAGTCCCAAGGACAGTAGCAAGGTAGGACTACATGTCTACATTCTCAAGGAAAACATACTCAGCGAACTTATGACCCCACACCAAGAGGTGACTGCTATTCCATTTTTTTCAGAGCTTTTTTTCTCATTAGGAGGCATCCTATTATGCTCCTGCTAGGTCTTCAGATTGAGTTGTGCATCTAATTGGCTCTCTTCCCCCTTTGCAAGTCCAGAAGACAATACCAGAAGCACCTCCAACTGCATGATTTCCCACTCCAGTTTTAAAATTCAAGGAGTCAAGATGGGCTACATTTTTGTAATTCCAAAAACCAAAACAAAACAGAAGCCATCCCTTCTGAAGACTTGGATAAGGCTGGTCTTTTTAGGCACAGACCTGAGCATATGACTTGTTATTAGTAAAGATAGAAAGAAAAAAAATGTTGGAAGTAGCACTGGAAAGAAGATTAACCTTGTTATTTGTTGATATGTGTCCCTATCTCAGGAGTAAACATGATGTTCCCTAGTCTATAGGACATACATATGATGAATGATCTTTAGATGGCACTTTTAGGGAACTTTTAAAACATAAGTCAAGCCATCTTGTTTTCAATGACAGTAGAAAGAAGTCTAACAATATTAGTTTTAGGAGGGTACAAAATTAGATGCAGATTAGAATTGAGTGTGGATTGGCTCTGACCCAGAGCTCTATGGACTGTGAATCCTGCCTGCACATAATTCTAATCTGCATCTGACTTTGTACTCCTATAAAACTGTTGAAAAGATGTGGATTAGATCTGAGGATATAGAGTAAATCCATACAACTCTGCTACCACTAATGTATCTTTTTCTACTTTCCCAGCATGCAGATTAATTTTAGAAAAGATAATACAGCTATACAAAATAATATAATGTCACAATATCCCCCCTCCTACCCTGAAAATATGGCTGCAATTCCAATCTCTGGTACCTGTGATTATAAAAAGACTGTATGTGTGATTAAATGAGGGCCTTAAAGTGTGATGATTAACCTGGATTGTCTAGGTGAGCTCAATATAATCAAAAGGGCTTCTATAAGAGAGGGGCAAGAGTGTCAGAGTCCAAGGACATTCTGTGACAATGGAAACAGAGGTTAGAATGAATAGGGGCTACAGCCAAGGAATATTTGCAATCTCCAAAACATGCAAAAGGCAAGGAATGAATTCTCCCCAAGAGTTTCCAGAAAGAGTATGACCCTGTCTATACTTTAATTTTGCTATTAGCTGCTGTGGAGTCAGGTCCAACTCATAGCAACCCCTTTGTACAAAAGAATGAAACATTACTCAACACTGTAACAGTGCTTCTCTGCTATTCATAGGGTTCTCACTGGCTGATTGTTTCAAGAGTGAGCTGCCAGGTCCTTCTCCCTAGTCTGTCTTAGCCTGGAAGTTCAGCTGAAACCTCTCCACCATGGTTGGCCCTGCTGGTACCTATAATAGCAGTGGCATAGATTTCAGCATCACAGCAACACACAAGCACCCCACAGCATGATAAGCTGACAGATATCTAGGGGATACCTTAATTTAGTCCAATAAAACTCACTTTGGACTTCTGACCTCCAGATCTCTAAAATAAATTTGTGCTGCTTTAAGCTAATATGTTTGTAGTAACTTGTTACAGCAGCAATAGGAAACTAATAGAGATGGTAATAATTCTTTCCATTTGCCTATCACTTGGTGCCTCTTTCACTTACATTATATAATTTCCTTTTTATAACTTTTCTTTGAACTGGGAAAAACTCTTATGAGTCTTACTTTTCATATATAGAAGTAGAGTTTTAGAGAGTTGAATGCATGTGTCCAAGGGCAGACCATGAGTTTGGGATATAAAGCAAATCTGATTCCTCATGCAATCATTTCTGCGCTACAGTGTACTGTTTGTGATAATGGGTCCATCTTCATCACTTATACCAATACTTCCTTTATTGTCTCATACTTCTCTCAAGCAATGAAATCATAGTAAGGCATCCTGATCCTATTCTTCTAGAATTTCCCTTCTACACACCTGTCATGATTTATAGGTTATAAGGATATTCCCTCAAAACTCTGATTATGGATTAAACTGTTACATCCCCCCTAAAAAATTATATTTTGAATCTCTAACCTCCAATGTGTTGGTATGAGGCTGTGGCACTTTTGGAAGTGATTGGGTTTAGATGAGTTTATGAGGGTAGAGCCTCCATGATGGGATTAGTGCCTTTATGAGAAAAATAGACACTAGAGCTTCCTCTCTCCATCATGTGAGGTTTCAGCAAGAAGGCAGTCATCTGCAGTCCAAGAAAAGAGTCCTCAAGAACCCAGTCATGCTGATACCCTCATCTCAGACTTTCAAGCCTCCAGAACTGTGAGAAATAAGTATCTATTGGTTATACCACCCACTTCATGGTATTTTATAATAGCAGCCCAAGATAAAAGATCCCCATCTCTCTAGAATAAAATTCTAATTTTCACAGTGTGCACATAACAATGCATCATTCCATTGATCACTGTAGTTGCCTATTTTAGGACCATTATGATTCTTCTGGTTATATTTTACAATAACAAAGCAGAGATATATTCAAGTTACAGATGGACTGTGTTTAAGTGTTACTATTCTAAATCCTCTGTGTTATATCTAATCCAATAATGTTTCAGGGTTCATGTACAGCTTTCAAAATATAAAATCTATACACCAGATATATTCCACAAGGCTGATAATAATAGTATGCAAAGAGAGTGTTTGGGGATTTTTTAAGTGAAACCTTATAAATTCATTCTTAATTCAAATTGTGTTGTTGTTGTTCGACTCATAGCAACCCTACATACAACAGGCAAAACACTACTGTCAGTGCTTCTCTGCCATTCATAGGGTTTTCAATGTTGGATTGATTTTGGGGAGTGGGCTGCTGTGTCCTTCTCCCAAGTCTACAGCACCTGGTGTTCCCAGGTGGTCTCCCATCCAAGGACTAACCAGGCCCAACCTTGCTTAGCTTCCAAGATCTGATGGGATTGGACACCACAGTGCTAGGGCTACAGGCCCTAATTCAAACTAGATATTAACTTTTTGCCTCTACCCCATCCTATGCTCCCAACACTATGTTTCTAATGGTCTCCCATGGTGTAGCCTTATGATTGCTCAGGAAGAAATCCTTCAACTCTTTCTTCTCCAATCATGATATTAGTTTAAGCTTTGCTTCTCTGTGGCCAATAACCCTTTTGCCTTCTCAGCTTTCTTTTGATTAGAGACACCCTCCTCAGGGAATGGAAGGGTGGAAGGATGTTACTCTTCCCTGCTTCACTTCATCCTAAGTAGACAAAGGCCAATTGATTGACCACCACACAACTAATTCTAGGGCATCACTTTAAATGACACTTTCTAGGTAGAACAAATATAGGATTGGGTGTTTTATATACTTCATTCCCTCTAATCTTCACAACCACCTGGTGAGACAGGTGCTTCAGCAGTGCTGAATGGATTGATCAAGGAATCAATTGATTGATCTTACAGTTTTCACTACTTTAAGACAAACTGCTTCTTAAGACCATCAGATTTTTAGCTGCCTTCATATATCCATGGCTTACCTACCTCTATTAGCCATTTTTCCAAGCTTTAGATCTTACCTGCTTCAGCTTTTACAGTTAAGGTCCAGAGGAATGGCAGGTATGCCTGGCAATTAGATTTTTACATCAAAATGGATTTGATTTTTGACATCAATGAACAAACCCATTTGTCTACTCCTTCATTTCAGTACTAGAAATCCATCATAGTTTATCTGCCAGCTGTTGGCTTGCCCCAGTAATGATTCCTTACTGAAAAATGCTTTTTTCTGAATCTCACAAAGTCCTGACTACATTTGTAGTTTTCAGGTATCTGAAGAGCTTTCATTTTCAATGAATTCCTAATGTACTCACTCCTGCAAACAAGGAAATTATAACCACGGATCATTACATTTCAGACATTAATCATAATTACTTAATAATACCAAACAAGGAGGTTTTATTGCAAACTTAGACTTCTTATTTAACTTCAGAAACAGAGTAATTGTCACATTTGCACAGGTTCTAAATGATACTACCTATTTCCAAATGCCTACATTAAACAGTTTAGTCATAAAGAAATATTTAGGCAGCTAATTTAATGTAATTGCATGGCATAATCATTTCACCTATTTCTCTAAAAACAGATATTTTAATAAGAGAGCTGCAAGGAAGTTATAAAAATCTCACTTCATTTCCCAATTGCCAAGAAAGGTCTCTGCTGAAAGTTACCAGACAATTACAGATTCAGGGGGTTTCCATAGTTCTTCAATGTATTTGTTATATACCATTAGTCACCAGGCAAAGCCCTCCACTAATAGCAATACCCTTCAACAATAGCCCCAGAGAATTTAACACTGATTGATGGCAGGTCACCTGGAATTGGTTGGCAGAATTTCCAATTTTCTGTTGGGAAATTGCTCATTTCTCCAAGTCTATTCCCATTTTTACAAGTGGACAGCAAGCTGAGATTATACATTATTATGTGTCTAAATATAAAATTGTGATGGATGGTGTCACACATTTAAAAAGAGTTAAGCATTTAATTTAAGATTTTAAAAGTTAAAGAAGTTTAAGATGTATTTTTAATCTTTCTCAGGAATTCCCAGGCTGATCCATATTGGGGAAATATTGAAAGATTGCCTAAGGAATATCATTTAAATGGAGTATTATTTTCATAAAAATTACCCTTTTAGATTCTCAAAAGAGTAACACCAGAACTTTCTTGTAAATATATCTGAAGATCTTAGGCTTATCAAGGAAGTGAAAGGATAAATAGGTTATTTTCATAAGTATGGGAACTAATGCTCAATTTGGCAGAGAAGAGAGGAAAGGAAGCAGCCAAAACTCAAAGGGCACATTAAAATAAGAAGATGAAGTTTTCTATTTACATTAAATTACTATTTGTTTGAAAACATATACTAGGGTAAATTTTAAAATAATGTGTTTAGGATGCTAAAACATTGCATATTATAATAATATTACTCTGCAAGTATTTTTCACATATAATCTGTATCAAACTAAGCAGTAAATAAATATTACATGCAATAAGTAACAATACAGTAAGTTTGAAAAGTAGTCACTATGAATCACTCTGGAGAAACAAACTAGAACAAACTAGTAAAATTTATGAAAAGCCTTAACACTCAACCCAATTGCTTAATCTGCCTGAGGATTTTAAATGGCTTTATGTTTTCAGACATTTTTAGCATTAAAAAAGTTTGTAAAAACTTGAGTGCAGTGGTACACACCTGTAATCCCAATGATCTGAGGCAGAGGCAAGAGAATCACAGGTTCAAGGCCAGAGGCACCCTGCATAACTTAGACTTTGTCTCAAAATAAAAAGTGAAAAATGGACTAGGGGTATAGCTTAGTGTTAGAGTACTTGCAAAGCTTGAGGCCCTGGGTTTACAACGTTGTTGTTGTTGTTGTTGTTGTTGTTGTTGTTGTTGTTAGGTGCCATCAAGAAGTGTCCAACTCATAACGACCCTCTGTACAACAGAACAAAACACTCCCCGACACTGTCCCATGCCTGGCACTATGTCAGCTTCTCTGCTATTCATAGGGTTTTCAGTGGCTGATTGTTTCAGGAGTGGGTTTGCCAGGTCCTTCTCCCATTTTTGTAGTGCTGGGGATAAAATTCAGGGCCTCAGAGAGTACAGAGTAGCACTTTACTAACTGAGCTAAACCCCAGCCCAGGTTCAAAACTTATTACCGCAGGAAAAAAAAAGAAAATACTTGTAAAAAGTATAGGAAAGAACAAAGGACAAACTTAAAGTACTTGTTGAAAAGAAAGAGAATAATAAATTAAGTTCCCTCCACTTAGAAATAATTATCATTAATATTTTTCTTTTTTATGCACACAGAAATATACATATATGTAAATGAAAAGGGAAAAATATTGAACAATGAACAGCCTGCTTTGCAAACTATAGTGTTTTTTTGCTATGAACATGTTGCCATTTTGCAAACTTATATATATTTGTTCCTAAAAATGCCATTTTTAAAGGCTGTATAGAATTTTATTATAAGAAATAATAACAAATGCTGGTGAGGTTCTGGAGAAAAAAGAACCCTCTTACACTGTTGGTGGGACTGTA
>VMDO01031098.1:0-20473 GCA_007922755.1 Pedetes capensis
TACTTTCTGAAATAGTTCCAACTTATTTTTCTTTCAGTTAAGCTAGGGAAGTTTCATAAACAAATGTAGCAAAACTTTGAACTCAAAAAGAGAAAAGGATCAAATATCTAAGGGAATTCTTTGAAAATAAATTTAGCTACTAGTATTTTCATTGAATCTCAATGATTCTTAGTATCCTCAATTCTGTAGGAAAAATATGTAGAAACTCATTCATACATAAAATTTTCTATCCACAGTCTCAAGACACATCCAACAAGAACAATAAGTAATAGATAAGTATAAATTATACCTACAGTTGATTATTACTCTATTGAAACTAGATCCAATTTCCTGTCTTTTTTAGCCTCTGCCATTCCAACAAATGTTGTGCTTTTACTCCTGTAGAACTAAGAAACTATTTGCCATTGTTTGAATCCTGGTCTTTCAATTTGCCCTTATTCACAGTGTCTCATGAAGCCTGAATCCTGCCATCCCTAATTAGTATTCACATCAGAAACCCATGGCGCACCACAGGTTATCACAATGGGAAATGAAAATAGCAGGAGGAAAAGGGGAAAAGCCTAGCAGTACCATTAGGACAACTTAATGTTTTCAAGAAAAGGCAATACTAAAGAAGACTGTGAGGATCGAAAACTCCTCATGAAGAGAATCTCCACATGGCCTCATATATTGCTCTCTTCCCTGGAAAGCAAATCACATTTCAACATCTCAAGACATCATTAAAAAGATACATTCATATGGACTTTCCAGACAGAAAATGGATAACTACAGTAATCTAGGCTTAGGTTTTAAACAACATAATCATGCAACATGAATGTAGGACAATATTTTCTTTAATAAAATTTTAATAAGCCAAACTTATATACTTTTTATTTTTTTCTTCAAAATTCAAGTATATTCTGAGGCACTCTAAAAAAACCCCTTTTCTTTTTCTTTACTGCCAGTCTATTAAGCAAATTGTTGTTGTTAGGTGCTGTCAAGTCAGTATCTGACTCATGTTGTTGTTGTTGTTAGGTGCCGTCGAGTCGGTATCCGACTCATAGCGACCCTCTGTACAACAGGGAAAACACTATTGTCAGTGCTTCTCTGCTGTTCATAGGCCACAGGAGGTGGCCACAGGATGCCACAGGAGGTGGCATCCGATCCTATCAGATCTTGGAAGCTAAGCAGGGTCGGGCCTGGTTAGTACTTGGATGAGAGACCGCCAGGGAACACCAGATACTGTAGGCTTGGGAGAAGGACCTGGAAACCCCCTCCCAAAAATCAATCTGCCATTGAAAACCTTATGAACAGCAGAGAAGCACTGACAATAGTGTTTCACCTGTTGTATACAGGGTCGCTATGAGTAGGGCTGGGATTTAGTTCAGTTGGTAGAGCACGGCGCTGCAGTCTCTGAGGTCCCAAGTTCAATTCCCAGCACCGCAAAATTGGGGGAAGGGCCTGGCAATCCACTCCCAAGGCAATCCTGAAACAGTCAGCCATTGAAAACCCTGTGAGGGTCGCTATGAGTCGGATACCGACTCGAGGGCACCTAACAACAACACCAACAACAACATTAAGCAAAGGCATCCTTTTTTATGGCTGAATCTCATATGTACATAAAAATCCTTTAGTAAATTATACAGGTGTAATTATATTCTCAGTTGTTACAAACAGTGTTTCCCTCCTTTCAGAAGAATACCTTTAGATAGTTTGTATCATGTACAAAGAAAACCTAAGTCTTTGCTGGTCATACTGTCAATGCAAGAGAAATATCTGTTTTTACTCTCTGACTACAAAACATGTGCTGGAGTTTGTGAAGGTGGCAAGAATGTCTTTCCTTTTGAAATGAAATACAAATTCACCCGAAATTGCAATGTATACTATGGAAATAATGACTGTGTACCACAGTTAAACTGAACTTTCAAGAAAAAAAGGATAAGAGCTTTTCTAGCTATACTTTTCACCAGTATTTAAGGAAAGATACTTCATGATGTCAGAGAAATAGGGGCGAAAAAGGGAATTTGGCATAGAGATTATCAGGCATGCTTGTGCAAAGAAAAAAAATCATGCTTGAGTAAAACCTGTTACGCTATTAACCTCCACTTGTCTGATTTAGATGGGAAGTCCTAGTTGTTACAATCTTTCTGCTGATATTTGTGTTTTGTCTATTAAGTTTTTTCATTAGCTTAATTCATAAGGGTAGGAGAACAAAGGCAGTGGAAAAGTGAAGTTCAAATCAATCAAATGTACAATTTCACTGCAGTTACAGTAAAAGGCTTGATGGGAAAGGAGACTGCACCTATTAGCTAATCTCTAAACTGCATTTCATCTCTGAATCTAATTTATTATCCCTTAACATGCATAATGAAGATTTGACTGCACAAAATTTATTGCCAACATCTTCATTCATACATAAATAAATAGAGAGCACCATCTCACTTCCCAGCTTCCCCATCACACTCTGTGGCAATGCCATCACCCCCACCTCTAGATTTAAACTTTAAGTCCTCATACACATTTCTCAGTCGATTTGTGCCTCACCTAATCCATCCATTAGAGGCTTCATACCTGATTTTTCAATATTGCCATCTCTTTCTTTTTTCCAGTAGATATAATATCTTTCAGAGCAGACTCTACCAATAACCCCTTACTCATTAGTACTCATGAATAAACCATATCTCATTTGTTCAAAACTCTTCTTGACTCACTTCTTTGTTGAATATTCTTAGAATAATCCATTCTTTTTTTGTTGTACCTGATTCTAAATATGAGTTTGAAAAACACTTGTCTATTTAAGAAAATATGGGAGAAGGATGTGGCAACCCACTCTCAAGGCAATCCCAAAATAATTTGCCATTGAAAACTCTATGAGGGTTGCTATGAGTCCAACATAACTTGACGGCACCTAACAACAACAACAACACCTAAGAAAACAAACCTCTGGACCAGAATCAAAGAGGAAAAGTTTTTGCAGTGGCAGATTTGAAGTCCTAGAAATCTCCTTCTGCTGATATCACAGAGGAAACTGTGAAACTTTTAGGAGATGACTTTGTCAATTCTGTCTTATTTGGAAAAGACTTAGGTATCTAAGAAACCAAACTTCTGGGCTAGTTGAATAGAAAAATACTGGAATCATAAGCAGAGTAAAAATATAGGAGAAACAGTATGATGAGGCTTGAACTGAAGGAAGTTGGGTGCATTTTGAACTTTAAAGTAGACATCCTGGTGTAACAGTGTTGAAATTTTCATTTGAATCTCAATTCAAAGTAAGAGATAAAATTTAAAAGAATTGTTTCCTGTATATGGTCCTGTTGTGATAACATCTTTAAAAATAAGAGAGCTAAGGCAAAAAATTAAACTCCTAATGTACTTTGGTAGTGGTTAAGTCAAGCAGAAAACTCATGTATTTGTATTTTTTTTCTTCTATACAACACAATGTATTGATCAAAATAAAATAGTCATCAACAAAATTATAATACCAACAATATGTTAGCAATAAGAAATAATACAATAGTAAAAATAAAGTAATACAATTATTGTATAGTAATACAATGCAAAATAAAAAGGCTTAATCTTTATCCTAGTAACATTTAAAGTGGATTTAGTGAAGAGCCAAGAAAGTAAAGGAGGATTTGTATGTATATTTGTGTGTGTGTGTGTGTGTGTGTGTGTGTGCAGTAAAAAGTGAGATGCTAGTCACTTACAAAGCTTCAAAATTTAAGAGCACAGGATCTTATTACATAGTTCTAACTTTACATCAAAACTCACAGCTTTATTTTTCTATTCTTTCCATCTTTCTCTACCATCACAGATAGTTTTATTATTTATATAGGTGAAAAAATGAGAAATAAAGTGCTTTAGAAATACAATATATTTAGCTAACAAAGAGAGAATGAAAAGGAGAAATGCAATGACAGCATAATCTCTGAAACAGAATTAAAAATAGGGTGAGAAAATATTTGGCTGCCTTTGAACAAACTGGTTGCAAAATTGAATACAAGTGGATTAAGTTTTAAGGAATCCCTCATCTCTCATATGTTAGCACTTAAGCAACATTTGCATGTGTACATCTAGTACATCTTTAAATTATTTTGATCTTATTATGTGCACTATACATCTTTAAAACTGCTTAGAAGTGGTATAGAGTTTGTTAAGAATGAAAACCTTTTTCTTTGTGAAGCTACAGTGTCTGGGTTTCCAAGCCAAATGCTATGCAATTCTCTAAGAAGAGCTACATGCTTGATAGTCTTTCTGCAACAATGGAAGAAGAATCAGAGAGGAAAAGTTATTGCAGTGATAGACTTAAAGCCCTAGAAATCTGCTTTTGTTGATATTACTGAAGAAGATGTGAAACCTTTTAGGAGATGACTTGGTCACTTCTCTCTTTTGTACTATGAACCCTTCTATTGTCCTTGGGAGTTTGCTCCCAGATAAGCCTCTGTGTCTGCTGGATGTGACAAAAAAGCTTTACAAGCCTAAGCAACTAAACTGGATACTGTAATATACAACCTTCCACAGAGTGCTGGAGGAAAAAAATAAGGCTAAGTTGCAGGTGCGTACACATGTTAAATTCATTGAGCAACTGGAAGGAAATTCCTCAAGATTAAATGCTTTCCTCAAAAAGTAAATGCATTGTTCCAAAGCACAGTAATTTGCATACTAAAGTGCTACTAGTCAAGAAGGGAAATGAATGTACAGTGGCATTTAAATGCTAGTAATCTTCTGATGGACAAAAATCAATTATCATACAGGAACAATACAGTGGGAAGTTCTCAACATATTTAGATAAGATTGAAAAAAAAATCTATTGAAAACTAAGAACTCAGAGGGAAAACAGGCATTCCTTATATGAAACTTACATAAATATCCAGTCATCTGGTATTCTCCCTAGCTAGTGGATACACAGGAATAACAATAGCAAGATCAAATTATAAACTGAAGATTTAGTATACATTATTATTTTAAAGCACTCTCTAGCTTGCTCAGAATTAGTATTTTTGCCAATTTGAAACTTATATATTAACAAACCCTAATGTAATACATAGAGTGACCATAAATGAAAACATGATTCTAAAGCTAATACATTTTAATTCCATGAGAAACAAAAAACAAAAGAAGAAACTTTTGACAACAATTAAATTTGAAATTCAAAATCCTAAGTGGCAATATTGAGAAACACAGTATTAAACAGAGATCATGAATAGATCTAAACACTAGGTGTAGAATTGTAGAAGATCCATAAATCTCCAAATTTGTTATATCTTAAATCTTATTTCATAACAAGTTAAACATAAAAAAAGCTTTGTATTTTTTCAAATGAATCCTCTCTATAACTCTGTGCTGCATGCATAGTGTATTGGGTCTAGGTCACATTGTTGAGATGCAGTAAAGTCATTTGTAAACAACTACAGTTTCTATAATCCCAAATCTAAAGAGGCAAAACAAGACAAACTCTGATACTATGTTATTTGTCCAAGAGAATCTGAGAATTTGAAGATGCTAAAAGAAAATGGAACACTAAGTTAGGAGGGCACAGAAACTAGAGGTCCAATACATGCAAGTAAGAGTGGCCTAAATACTGGCCTCTGTAGAGGAGAATGTCTAGGTACTCAGGGATGAATGGGGACATCACGGGGCTCTACTACATGAGGGATTTCTTGATGACAAATATTACTTTAGGTGAAAAAGTCTCAATCATTATGTTATTATGTTCATAAACTAGCCATTAGGCTTTTACACAGTGGGCCACTAGAAATTTCATCTTACAGCATCTGTAGTTGATGGAGCAGATGGGAGGAAACCCTGCTAATCTACTCTTCAGCTGGGATCAGAGTAGGCTATAGACATCAGCTTTCTCACCTGTAAAATGACATGAATAATACAGTTCAAAAAGCTATTATGAAAAGTAAATAAGTGCATGGGAAGTGCTTTAAATTGTACCAGGCACCAAGTATATATGTAATAAATGTGTACTATTGTTTGTAATTAGTGACATTCATATATTTATATTAGATAAGGCTGAGTAGCCGAGCTATGCACCAGTACCAATCATCACGATCTTCCTCCAATTTTGGAAATTTTCTGAGATCTTTTTGCTTTAAGGCCCTTGCTATTCTCTCTGCCTGTCATACTACTTCTCCTTGCTAATTGCTTCTCAAACTTTACATTTCAGCTTTTCAACTGTCCATTTATCTGGTATGCCTATAGCCCCACCACCCTGGCATCCAATCTCATCAGATCTCAGAAGCTAAGAAGGGTGAGGCTGGTTAGTTCTGGGATGGGAGACCACCTGGGAATAATGGGTGCTGTAGACTTGGGGGAAGGACCCGGAAGCCCACTCTTGAAACGTTTCATTCTATTGGGCATATGGTCTCTATGAGTCGGACCCGACACAACACCACCTAACAATGACATTCTTCTGCACCTAATGCAGCTTTCCTTTCCATTCATGACCTCCAGTGTAACTCAGTTTCACTCTCCAAAATAAAACATCATACCATTTTTTCCTTCTTTATATCTTATGTGTGCTTGTGTGTGTGTGAATGTGTGTTTGCAATTCTTTGTATGAATGTTTGTCATTTTCTAAGTTCTCTTAGGGCAAAAACTAAAAAAAAATTTCTATTTTCTTTGTTAATCATAGCTATTAGCCAGTTGCAATGGTGCACGCCAGTGATCCTAGTCAGTTGGGCAGTTGAAGCAGGAGGATCAAGAGTTTGAGACCAGGGATAGCCTGCATCACACAATGAGCCCCTGTCTCAAGATAAAAATCTAAAAAAAAAGGTACAGCACTTGCAATGTACATGTGAGGCCCTGGGTTCAGTCCCCTAGGACTGCAAATATATATATTTGTGTGTGTGTGTGTGTGTGTGTGTGTGTATTTATGCAGCTTTTAAAAGAATGAAATCATGGCATTTGTAGGAAAATAGATGGAACTGGAGATTATCATTTTAGCAAAATAAGCCAGTTTCAGAAAGATAAGCATTGTGTATACTCTCCATATGTGGAATAGTAAAAAAATAAATAAATAAAGACAGTATAAAAGTAGAAGAGGGAACATTAGGAAAGAAGAAAGGGACTGGGGGGAAGGAGAAGGTGCTGAGAGAAGACAATGGGGGAGTGAATATGATCAGAGTACATGATATGAACATAAGAAATTGTCATGAAGAAATCCACAATTCTGAACAATTAATACATCACAATATTTTAACAAAATACAGCTTTTAGTATAATGCCTGGTATGTCATCATCATTCAATATATATTTTTAAAATAAAAGAATGGACAAACAAAATGAATGAATGAATAAAATTCATGAGAAAGAGCTGGTTTTTAGCTCAAGGGTAATGCTGAATTTCAGAACACCTCGCTATTTTTCAGACACATTGCAAAAATGTTGAATAAGTATTATAAGAAAACTTCTCTTTGTGTCTCCTTTACATGATAGCAACACTGGGAGAACTGTCATTAATCATAACATAGCCAGAAGTTTCTCTGAGATTTTCCAAAAGAGGACAAAATAACCATAATATTAATCAAATGATGTATCACATTTGTACAATGGAACATAAAGAAGAACTGATCAAAGATTTGGAGGCATAAAATAAATGATATATTTGGGAGGTTGATTAGTTCAAGGAGAACATAGAAAGAGGAGTAGGGGACAGATTACTGTGGGCAACTTTTAAATGTCTTCTGCACAGCATTCCTTACTCTGTGAGTATTGTGGGGTATGTGTTGCATAAAAACTGAAGATATGGTCAAATTCTGTTCCTATGAGGAATGTTCAGTGACTTTGGGGAGAATAATGGACACAAGAAATAACCACAGAATAGTATCATATTGATTCTGACTCATCTTTATTAATGACAAGTACTATAATATTGTTGATCTGACTAACAACAACAAAAACAATATCTCAGAAATAGGGAAGGGCACTTCAGAGAAAGCAAACAGCTCTAAGATAATCACAGTAATAGGCTAAATGGTTATTCCAGTTGAATTAGAACATGTTGTTATTAGGTGCCATAAAGTTGAGTCCCTCTCACAGCAATCCTAGGTACAACAGAACAAAACATTACCTGACACTGCACCATACCTGGCATTATGTCAGTGCTTTTCTGCTATTCATATGATTTTCAATGGCTGCCTGTTTTGGGAGTAGGCACCAGGGCCCTTCTCCCAAGCGTACAGCACCTGGTAATCCCCCAGAGAAATCCAATTCAAGAGTAGGCCAGGCCCAACCCTGCTAAGTTTCCAAGATCTGACAGGATCAGATGCCAGGGTGCTATGGCTGTAAGACAAATTATAACATAGACTTCCTGAAAGGGAAATCAGAATAAAAGATGGAAGAAGTTAAGACTATAGAAGGCCTTAAACATCCAAGGTTGAAATTTTGAGGCTTTTTAAAGTCCAATATGGATTCTTTAAAAATTTGTATAAGCAAGTAAGTAGAAGAATGGCAAAATAAATTTTTTACAATGGAAAGAAGTAAGGAAACAGGGAGAAGGGAAACTTAAATTGTTACTGTAATAATCATCATAGGAGGTAATGAGACCAAGAGTCAGAAAGATGTATTACTGTTTTATGAGTACATTTTGACTGAACAATAAGGCTAAATTGGTGGAGAGTGAGTTATCTTTGAAAAGAAAGGGAGATCTAAAATTAATTTAAGGACATCCTTGGCAGTTAGGCTATAATACAGAAGAAATAAATACCTTGAGGTCATTGTCAAGAGAATAATTAAAAATCCTCATGGATAAGCTGAACACTGTGTCACACACCTGTAATCCCAGCAACACAGGAAGCAAAGGCAGGGGATTGTACGTTTGAGGACAGAAGCAACCTGTGGAATTTAGCAAGACCTTCTCTCAAAATAAAATGAAGAAGAAGGCGGCAGCTGAGGGTGCGGTTCAGTGGTAGAGAACATGCCTAGCATGTGTGAGACCCTGTGTTCAACATTATTACTTCCATCACTGGCACTTCATGATTACCAGCTGTTCTTCATTATCAAAAGCCTTTAATCCAAACTATTTTATTTTGACATGCCTGCAGTTGTGATAAATATTTTTGTTACTAAAAGGACAAGATATGAGTTCCACTGGGCTTGACTTTGAAACTGTAAATCAAATTTAATAATTATATAAATGCTAAACATTTGTGGTGGTTTGTTTTGGGAACTAACCTCACATTGTTCTCACTACCTAGGGAGACATAAGAATGGGCATGATAAACTTGTTCTGTATGTAGAAAGTGCTAACTAAATAATAGGAGGGCTCTTTGATGATGCTAAAAATTAAAGGTCCCCTTTCCAAATGGCACAAGTGACCATTGCTGTGCAAATAATAAAATGTATAATTACAATAGGAGTACAAATATCTAGCTCAACAGAATGACTTTAATTCTGTATGTGGTTAAAAAAATATTTCTGGCATAAAAAAAGCAATTGCTATTTCATTTTATAAGGGAGATCAGTAAAATAAAGGTGATCCTCCAAACTAAAAACAATGAAATTGAGAAAAGGTTAAAATATAGTTATGGGAAAATATGGAATAATAAATGGAATGTCCTCTGAAATACATTTGCAGGAAGTGAGCAGAAATAAAATTCATATTTTAATGTTCATTTAACTATACATCTGCAGGTCTATATTTTTCAAATATTGACTTGACAATTCTTCAATAGAAACCAAGCTTAAAATGTTAAGATCTCCAGAAATACATGAAGCTACATTAATAATCAATATAAAATGCCAAACATTAATATAATTTACATCATTAAAGATGAACAAAATCGTGACAAAGTTAACATTGACTTACATGTTATATAGTAATTACTAAATAAAGCACATATTCTATTACTGTTCCCATCAAAATTTCCTTTTCTATCCACTTCTATATGTATTTACATTTATATAAAAATAAAGAGAAAACAAATACTTACCAAAATGGTGGTAACAATCAAAGAACGATTAGACAAGGAATCTGTGATGTTAGCTGGTTTTCCCTTTTGACTTTCTGTCATATTCAGGCCACTGGCTGGATCCCAAGTTCCAATCTATAAAATAGCATATATACTTTGTAAATTGTCGACTGGGTACCTGAGACAGAAGAGTACTGCAAAGGAATGTTAAGACTGCTACCACTTTTTATTCACCTCTGCTGCATTATCTGCGGTGGTTAAAGACTGCTTGTTTTAAGCATGATTCACTGCTCTGTGAAGTGTGTCCAGTGAAGTGTGACATTAAAGAACAAAATGATCCACTGAATTGCTACAGTCAGTGTGGGAGCTTAATTTTCCATTCAAACTTTCATTCACCAAGATAAACCACATTTGATGATATCTTGATAACTGGCTAGAAAGAAACTCATGAATAGTGCATATCTTTAGCATAATGGATCCATCTCATCCTCTCACTATAAAGAGAGCATGCCATATTATACAGACAAAGCTAAAAGAGCAAAATCTGGGGATCCATACTAAATTATTGGGTAAAAGTAGGCTTGAGGGAGGAATTGACTGGTACTCTGCATAACATCCACTAGGGCAAAATCACATCCAGAATTATCTTTAGATATTTTAAGAACACACTTTGCATCTTTTAAAATATTCCCAGGAAAGGAGATTGCAGCACAATATTGTCTAGATAGCTCATTCCAATACTTGCTTCTGTATTCTACTTTATATAGATTTTAAGTAAATTTAAGTCTTATAGATTAGGGCATAGTTTCTTTGTGTTTTATACCTACTGAACCCAAAGGATGGGATGGCATAGATCAGCGTTGGGGAAGACACAATTAAGCCCAGGATGGCACAGGATACATAAATTGGTGGTTGTTGGCACCACCACACTGTCCTATCACTACAGTCATCATTAAAGGAGAACTCATGCAAAGAAGTGGAACCAGAAGTTAGTTTTCCTCACCCTCCCACACCTGACAGCCAAAATTTGTCTGATGTATACCTCTATTCAATCTTCCAACTCACCTTCCTCAAAAGAAAGGAAAACTACCAATTGACCTTAAATAAATATTTTTATAGAAATTATTTTAAAGTGGGCTTGGCGTGGTGGTGCACACCTGTAATCCCAGCGGCATGGGAGGCAGAGGCAGGAGGCTCACAAATTCGAGACCAGAGGCAGTCTGCATAATTTAGCGAGACCCTGTCTCAATAAAGTAAAAAACATGGGAAGGGGGTACAGCTCAGTGGTCCAGCACTTGCAGAGCATGCAAATGCGAGGGCCTGGGTTCAGCCCCAGTACTGCAAAAATAAATAAATAAATAAATAAATAAATAAAAATAAAAATTTTAAAGTGGGCAGGGCAAGGTGGCGCACGCATGCCTGTAATCTCAGCGGCTTGGGAGGCAGAGACTGGAGGATTGCAAATTGGAGACCAGAGGCAGTCTGTGTAATTTAGAGTGACACTGTCTCAAAAAAAAAAAAGGGGGGGGGCGCGTGGGGTGGGGGGACATAGTTCAGTGGTCTAGCACTTGCAAAGCATGCAGGCATGAGGCCCTGGGTTCAACCCCCAGTACTGAAAAAAAAAAGAAATTATTTTATAGTGACATTCATTTAACAAGTGTTATTTATTCTGGCTACCTAAATATGCTAGCAAACATCTCATCAGTGTAGTTTTATCCATATAAATATTAAAATTATTTAAGTGAACAAACACAAGCCTGAAAAGAGAAATACCACGTGTTCTCACTCATATGTGGGAGCTGAATCAAAATTAAAAGAAAAAATCCTATACAGAAACTGAAACATAATAAAAAGCTAAAGCCAACTTAGCAGAGAAGGGACAGTTTAGGGAGTGGAAAGAAGGAGGGAGGGATCTAACAAAAGGAAGAAATGATGAGAGAAGAAAGAAGGGAGAGGAGGAACAAGGAAGAGTGAGGAATGAGAGAGAGGGCAACTTCAAAGTAAACAGCCCAATTTTAATAGTTCGGGAAATAATTATAATAATACCAATAATACCAAAGAATGGTAATAATACAAATGGGCTAGAAAATTCATGTAACAATACTGACAATGTAAAAAGAGAGATCACTACAGAAAAAGTTTTGACCTTAAACATAATTGGGATCCAAGGATATATAGAAAAATAGTCCCACAAAAAGACATACAAGTGGAAGAGAAGCCTTTGGTGAGGGGGTGGGATGGAGGAATGAAGTGCACAAGAGGATAAGGAGGAACTTATCTGTTCAATGTACAATGAAACCCATATATAGAAATGTCACAATGAAATGCATGTCAGAATGAAATACATTAATTTGTACATTAAAAATTTCCAATAAGGCCGGGCTTGGTGGCACATGCCCGTAATCCCAGCGGCTCAGGAAGCAGAGGCAGGAGGATCGTAAATTCAAGACCAGAGGCAGTCTGTGTAACTTAGCATGACCCTGTCTCAAAAAAAAAAAAAAAAAAAAAAAAGAAAAAAAGAAAAAAATGGTCTGGGGGTGCAGTTCAGTGGTCCAGCACTTGCAAAGCATGTAGGAACGAGGCCCTGTGTTCAACCTCCAGTACTGAAAAAAAAAATTTTCAAAAAAAAAAATCTGTTTATTTTCCTCATATTTCATTGTACCCACTCTTTTGCTCCCCTTTTCATTTGTATGGCTTTCTCAGTAAACTATTGAGACATTCATTTCCCCTTAATTGAAGAAGCGTAATAGTATGTTGTTGTTGTTGTTAGGTACCTGTGCTATCTAGTCTGGTCTGATTCATAGAGACTTCATGTACAACAGGACAAAACACTACCTGACACTGTGCCATGCAATGATCTTTCTTATGTTTAAGCCCATTGTGGCAGCCACTATGTCAGCCCATCTAGTTGAGGACCTTCCTTTATAAAGACTAGTAATTTCTGTTCATTGCAAGAAGGGTAAATATATCATTCAAATAGTTGTACATAAATGTAAACTCTAGATGAGTTTTCAAGAATACTTTTAACTATAAAAGAGACTGGATATTAAAGTTTTTGTTGTTGTTGTTGTTAGGTGCCGTCGAGTCGGTATCCGACTCATAGCGACCCTCTGTACCACAGGGGAAACACTATTGTCAGTGCTTCTCTGCCGTTCATCGGGTTTTCAATGGCAGATTGACTTTGGGAGGGGGTTGCCAGGTCCTTCTCCCAAGCCTACAGCTTCTGGTATTCCCAGGCGGTCTCCCATCCAGGTACTAACCAGGCCCGACCCTGCTTAGCTTCCAAGATCTGACGGGATCAGATGCCACAGAGCTACAGCTGTAGGCTAAAGTTTTTAGTGACACCTTAAAAACTTAGCTTTTTATATTTTCCCATGTTGAGTTAACCTTCCTCTTAGCATTAAATATTATATTTCTGATATTTGTGTGAATAAGGGGAAAAGCAAATAATTCAGGGAGGGAAAGCAACCACAAACTTTTCATTTTTTTTTCTTTTTGAATTAAATTACCTATTGGCCAATTGAATTTCTTTATCTTATACCATGACCACCATAAAGTTACAGATACAGGGCCTAAATTAAATTCAGAATCAATAATGAAAAGTCTCATGTGCCAGATAAGTAATAGTGTCAAAAGTGATAGGATATGAGACAGAAGCAAGAATGTCTATGCAAAGGTGCACAGTTTTTAAATCACACAAAATCTCGAGAGTAGCAACAGTGAGCCATGATCCCATCCCTTTTCTACTCCCAGAACTATGTGTCTTGGGGCCAGAGCAGATGTTTTAGATTTTTTTTGTCTGTTTTTTAATTTGCACACAATTGTTACACATATTGATAGGATACAGTATTATAATTTGAAACATTGATTATACAATGTGAAATGATAAAAGCAGAAACTTTTTAAAAAATGTTTTCTTTTAAAATATTTGCCATTTCATTGTGTGGGAACCTTCACACTTCTTTCTTCTAGTTTTTTATAAAATATATAAAAAATGGTTGCAAACTGTAGCCACTACACAACACTAGAGCTTATCCCTCCCGTCTAACTGTATTTGTTTCTAAGTTCCCAGTATGTTATCACCAGGGCTAGGAGAGGCCCTTCTAGTCACCTGGGTGGGGATAGATGGAGGCGTGTCAAATAAAAATGCCTGCTGACCTGCTGAAGTGTTTCAAATTCAAAATGATTAAAAAGCATTCTTTTGGTTAAATAATATGCATCTGCAGATGGCATTTTATAATGACTGCCACTTCTGTATACCTGGCCTATAATTAATACCTATCATTCATTTGTTCCCTTAGATTTTATTTATTTTCTTTTTTCATCACTGCCTAAATAACTGAGTTTTCCAGCTGTGTAATTCTACTGTCCAAAGCATTTGCAAACATCAGCTGTCCACTGTTATTTACCAAATTATTCCCTTAAACATGATCAATAAGTTTTCAAATTTCTGAGAAAGCCACTAATACAAAGTACTTCCTGTTTCATGTAATGCCACACTACATGATTACTCTCATAAAAAATAATTTAGCTCACTAAATAATTTTGGTCCCTTATCATCTAAACCTATTATTCATATAGCCTCATTCTCTGTTAGTTGCTGGTTTAGTATTATTTAGATGGAAGGCTTCTGGCTGAAATGCCTACCGTCTATTATATGAGGCTATAATTTCTTCATATAGTCACAGAATTAGTTATCACGTTTTGTAAATTTCAGTTGTCCTGGCATAATATGGTGAAGTTCCAGAAATTTCAGTGGCTTTAAAATGCTAAACCAAATAAAATTGTGTGTACTATCAGATTGTATCATTCCTAGATTGTGTTTCAAATTGAGAAAATGGTCACAGGTGGTTTTATTGTGTTTGGTTTTGAATAACAAGAACCATGGATGGACTGAGTCAAGAAATTTTTTTCCCTATATTCAGAACCACTATTTTATTATGACATAATTTTTTTAGATGCTAGGGATAGAACCCAAGGTTGTACACATGCTAGACAAAGGCTCTATCACTGAGCTCTTAAATTTTGTTTTTCTTGTCCTAAAAAGAACGCATAGAATGCCTGTTTGTATCATCCAACCATGAATTACACAAAATGTATATAAAGAAATCAATTGAAACTTTGGATCTATGCATATACTCAGAGTTAATTATAGTTAATTATAGCTAATGTTTTGGGTGTATCTCCCTCCAATCTATTATATCTCCATATTGTTTCTTACCAGTTTGCATCATAAGCTTATAGGTAACACCCAAGTCTGAAAGGAGTATCAGATTTCCTTGGGGTTTAGCTCAGTTGGTAGAGTGCTGCTCCCCACTCACTGAAGACCTGGGTTCAGTCCCCCACACCAAAAGAATGGGAGAAGTATGTAGCAATCCTCTCCTGAAACAATCCCCAATCAGCCATTGAAAACCCTAGTGGGACCCCACTCAACAGCACCTCACAACAACAAATTTCAAGCTAACCACTTACTCTCAGGTAACTGGGTACATTACTTCTGTGTTCCTCAATTTCCTCATTTGTAAATGGGGAAAGAATACATATACTTCATAGAGCTACTGTGAGAATTAAATTAAAAATTCAATATAATCTGTTTAGTGTTGTTATTAGACCTTATGTACAACAGAATGAAACACTCTCTGACACTGTCCTATGCCCAGCACTATGCCAGTGCTTCTCTACAACTCATAGGGTTTTCTATGAGTGATTGTTTTGGGAGTGGGCTGCCAGGTCCTTCTGCCATAATCCATTTATAAATACACTTTAATTATTATGTTAATTAATAAATAAATGCTGTTTGTTCCCTATTGTGAGCATTTTCTGCTGGCATTAAAAATTAATCAAATCCTTAATTTTTATGATGATGTAAAATGAACATCATATGAACATATAATAATTTAATATTCATTGGCATATGTAAGGCTTTAGTAAATACTTCTTATAAATTTCAAAAAACATAAGCACAAACAATAAGAGTTGTAAAGAAGGTTCTGTGAGTACATGTTGCAAATAACTTTCTATAATTGTTGCTCTACATGCTATCTTCTCCCTTACATTATGGGGTAGTTGCTGTAAGATAACTGATTAATAATCCATTATTTATGTATTCATTTATTTTGCAGTACTAGGGATGTTGAGCAGATGGCCTTAGACATTCTAGCCAAGTGCTATACTATAAGCTTCTCCCAGAATCCCTTTTATGTTTCACATTTTATTTTGAGATACCACAGTGTGCTACAGGAGAAGAATATGGCAATCCATTCCCCAAAACAACCATATAACAATCAACCATTGAAAACCCTAACACCACAAGTTGTGCAGGCTGCTACTGGCTTCTAACTCATAATCCTCCTGCCTCAGCCTCCCAGCTTGCTATGATTGCAAGCTTACCCTACACCCCTCAGCCTCATCTTTTATTACAATAGTTACTTATATAATTGGATGATATTCTAGAGGTTTATGACTGTTGTACTTTATTTCTAGATAGTATTTTTTATTTATATAAATAACTTTTTATTCCAATAATTTTTTTTGCCTAAACTTCCAGTATCTTTCATTAATCATGTTTACCTTGCTTCCATTATTTGGGAATTTTCATCTATTGACAAATTATTATCCATATTTTTACTTTTAAACTACTTCTCTATTTTATTGCTTCTATTATGGCAACTCATGAATGGATATTTAATGTCGTAACTTTTTCTCCTCATAGATCACCTATTCAGCCTTGCTCCTTTTATATTGCTTGATCTTCACTCTTTTTTTTTTTTCTGTTCTTGTATTCTGGTATGCAGTTTTTCTGTGATAATTTGGAAGATAATATATATTCACCTCTACTAATGGGTATTTCACTTTGTTTAAACGTTTGCTATCACATTCTAAAATCAATAGTGTGCCCTAAAAATCAAAATGGTGTCTCATCTATAAAAACACACTGCTTGATCCATTGTGCAACCATTCATATTGAGTCATAGTTTAATTTAATCTGGGTGTGTGAGCATGGTTTCTATACTTGCTTATTTTGCTTTGTATATTATAGATCATCTCTCTTAAAGAAAAAAGCAAAAATTTTAAATATAAATTTTAAAGCTATCATTCAACATTATCTCACTTAACCATTTTTGATATCAAGATTTCTGGCCACAATTCCCACATTTTTGTGTATGTGTTCATTTCTCATTGTATTTATACATTTATTTATAAAGGTACTTATGTGATATGATTTCATCTGTTTGTAAATTTGAAGATATTTTCATTAGCTTCTTACATAAATAAAACTTAAGTAAAGACATGATATCACAGTTTTCTTTATTCATTTTTCTAATATTTAATGTTACTAAACAAAACTGAAAGCATTTTAATATTTGTTTTTGTTGTTGATAAATGTTTTTTGAAATCTTCTAGTGTTCTGTATTTGTAAAATTTAACTCTCAATCAGAATATATTTTTCCTCATTTATATATATATAGTGATATATATTATATTTTTATATATTATCTATAGATACATGCTGTGTATGTCATGCATATATAAACTTTTTTGAAAAATATATTTTGTAATTCATATTCTCATTTTATATGTTACATATAATAGTGAGCTAAAACAGACTGGTATGGACCGTATTGAATGAAAAAATCACATTGTCTGTTATACCAAGGACAAGTTAAAAGAGAAATGCAGTTGCATTCATCATCAAAAAAGACATCTCACCAGGTACAGTGGCTCACACCAATAATCCTAGCAGTTTGGAAGGCAGAGGCAGGAGGATTGCATGTTTGAGACTACAGGCAACCTGCATAACTTAGCAAGACCCTGTCTCAAAATAAAACAAATAAATAAATAAAAGAGGGGTTGTGGGTACAGCTTAGTGATAGAATGCTTGTAAAATAGACATGAAGCCCTAGGTACAGTCCCCAATATCACAAAAAGAAAAGGGCATCTCAAAATCTGTCCTGACATACAACGCTGTCAGTGATTGAATAGGAGGCACTGATAATTATTGGTGACTAGATTACAAAAGTTGCAAACAAAGAAGAAGGCTCAATAGTTGGAAAATATGACCCTGGTGACAGAAATGATGCTGGAGATCACATGATAAAATTGTGTCAGATCAATGACATTTTCATTACAACTATATTTTTTCCCAACATAAACTGTGACTATACACATGGGATTCATCAAATGGATTATACAGGAACAAAACTGTCTACATTTGTAGAAATAAACAATGGAAAATCTCAATATCAAAAGTCAGAATAAGACCAGGTGCTGATTATGGATTAGACCATCAACTGCTCATATGAAGATTCAAAGTGAAACTGAAGAAAATTGGAACAAGTGTACAAGAGCCAAAGTATAAACTTTAGTCTATCCCACCTGAGTTCAGAGTCAACCTCAAGAACAGACTTGATGCATTAAACAGTAATAATCAAAGACCAGATAAGTTGTGGCATGAGTTCAAAGACATCTTTCATAAGGAAAGCAAAATGTTATTAAAAAGACAAGGAAAAAAAAAAGACCATATTATATGTCAAAGGGGACTCTGAAACTTACCAATGAACATCAAGCAGCTAAAGTAAAAGGAAGATAATGATGAATTAAAGAACTAAACAGAAGATTTCAAAGATCAGCTTGAGAAGATAAAACAAATATTATAATGACCTTTGTAAAGAGCTGCAGATAGAAAATCAAAAAGGAAGAACAAACTCTATTTTTCCTCAAGCTTTAATAATTGAAGAAAAAAATTCAAGCTTCAAGTGGAAATGGTGAAGTATTCTACAGGGAAAATGTTAAATGACCCAGGAAACATCACAAGAAGATGAAAGGAATACACAGAGAAATTATACCAAAAAAGAATCAGTGAGTGACCTATCATTCCAAGAGGTTTCATATGATCAATAGCCAATGGTACTGAAAGAAGTGGAAGCTGCCTTGAAGAAATTGGTGAAATACAAGGCTGCAGGAATTGATGGAATATCAATAGAAATGATTCAACAAACAGAAGCAGCATTGGAGGTGCTCACTTGTTTATGTCAAGAGATTTGAATAATAGCTACCTGCCCAACTGACAGGAAGATCTATAGTTTTTCCTATTCCCAAGAAAAGAAATTTAATCAAATGCAGAAATACTCAAACAATATCATTAATATTTCATACAAATAAAATTGTGCTAAACCATTCAAAAGTGACTTCAGCAGTATATTAACAGGGAACTGCCAGAAAATCTAACCAGATTCAGAAGCCGGCATAGAACCAGGGACATCATTGCTGATGTCAGATGGATATTATCCAAAAGCAGAGAATACCAGACAGATATCTATCTATGTTTTATTGGCTATGCAAAGGCACTTGACGATGTGGATCATGAAAAAATTATGGATAACTTTGCGAAGAATGGGAATATCAGATCACTTAATTGTACTCATGAGGAATCTGTACATAGACCAGGAGGTAGTCATTCAAACAGAATAAGGAAATACTGCCTGGTTTAAAGTCAAGATAGGTGTGTGCCATGGCTGTATCCTTTCACCATACCTCTTCAGTCTCTATGCTGAGTAAATAACTCAACAAGCTGGACTATAGGAAGAAGAATAGGGAATAAGGATTTGAGAAAGACTAATTAAAAACCTGTGTTATGCAGATGATGCAATCCTGCTTGCTGAAGTTAAAGGAGATTTAAAACATTTACTGATAAAGATCAAAATATACAGGCTTCAGTATGGACTGTGCTCAACATCAAGAAAACAAAATCCTTACAATTGGATCAGTAAGCAACTCCATGATACATGGAGAAAAGATTGAGGTTGTTCAAGGTTTTTTTTTTTTATTTATTTCTACAATCAACACCCATGGGAGCAGCAGTTAAGAAATCAAAAGACAAACTGCATTGGGAAACAGTGTTGCAAAAGACCTCTTTAAGGTTTTGAAAAGATATGCCTGACTCATGTCATCATATTTTCAGTTGCATCATGTGCTTGTGAAAGTGGAATGTTGAATAAGAGAGACAGGAGAAAAACTGATGCTTTTGAATTATGGTGCTGGAGATGAATATACCATGAACTGTCAAAAGAACCAAAGGATCCATCCCAGGGGAAGTATGACCAGAATACTCCCCAGAAGCACGGATAGGTAGACTGTGCCTTACATATTTTGGACATGTTGTCAGGAGGGACCAATCCCTAGAGAAGGACATCATGTTTGGGAGAGTGACAGGTCAATGTAAAAAAGGATGACCCTCAATTAGATGTATTGATACAGTATCTGCAACAATGGGTTTAAATATAAAAAAGATCATGTGCCTGGCACAGTGTTGGGGAGTGTTTTGTTTTGTTGTTCAAAGGGTCTCTATGAGTACAAATCAACTCCATGGCACCTAACAACAACATATAACTATAGATAGAGGTATAGATATAGATGATATAGACATAGATATAGACATGTGTGGGAGGTGTATATATATATACACACACACACACACATATATATATACACACATATATATATATATACACATATATATACATACACACACACACACACACACACACACATATATATATATATATATATATATA
>VMDO01031099.1:0-20557 GCA_007922755.1 Pedetes capensis
AACTGATTTATACAAATATACAGATTAACAGAGAATTTTGTTAACAAATATGTAACTCTAAAACTTTAAATTTAAAAAGCTGGCTTTTACATTGCATGTCTGCTATGACCTACTCATACTTATGTTGTATTGTCTTGTGTTAATTCATCCAGAATACTTTCAAAAATAAAACTACACAAAATCTGATATAATCATAAAGAAAAATACTAAGTAGTAGCAAATAATTCTCTTAACTACTGTAATAGACTGATAATGGACCCCCAAGTTATATCTATGTTATTCTCCATAACATGCAAAAAGTTTGGAAAAAGTGTCAGTAAAAAGTGTTTATTCTCCATAACATGCAAAAAGTTTGGAAAAAGTGTCAGTAAAAAGTGTTTAAAGTAAGGATGTTGAGATGAGTTTACCATGCTGGATTATCTGAGTAGGCTTTAAATGTCATTAGAAGTATCCTTACAAGAAAGAGACAGAAATTAGACTACTGTATATTCAAAGGAGGAAGCAATGTGAATACAAGCAGATAGATGTGTCCCCATGCCAAAGTATGCAAACAGCCATTAGAAGTTGAAAGAGGTAAGGAACAGATTTTAACCTATAATCTGATAGGAGTATGGTCCTCCACATACTTTGAACTTCAGACTTCTGGACTGTAGAAACATGAGATGATAAATTTCTCTTTAAACTACCAAACTATAGTCAGGCTGGGGTTTAGCTCAGTTGGTACAGTGCTATGCTATGCTCTCTGAGGCGCTGGGCTCAATCCCTAGCACCAAAAAAGTGGGATAAGAAATTGGAATTTCACTCCCGAAACAATCCTGAAACAATCTGCCTTTGAAAACCCTGTGAATAGCAGAGAAGCACTGACATATGGCACAGAGTTGGGGAATGTTTTGTTCATTGTACATAGTATCACTATGAGTTGGACCTGACTGGATGGCACCTAAAAAGAACAACAACAATGTCTAGTCATTTGTGATACCAAATAATGTGAACTAATATAATAAGTAATGTTAGTTAAGCACTTACTCTTCTAGGGATAATTTTAAGACTTTCTCACTTCTGTCCAATTATTCAAATTATTAAAAATTAATTGATAGCTTACATTTATTATAGTACTGCTCTAAGGCAAGTATTATTCTAAGCATTTCACATGAATAAGCTCACATGACCTTCAATATAAGTATTTGAGCAAATTAATACTATTTTCCTAATTTTGCAAGGATAGAAACTCATGTAGAGAAAGATAAATATTTTTTTCCTAAAGCTAAAAAACTAGTGAGTTACAGAACTCAGACCTGAACACAAAGGATCTAATTCCATATTTTGTACTCTTAAGCATTAAACTAAGGCACCCTACAGAGTATTAGAACCAACACATTGAAATGAATACCTCATCTTTCTCTCATTTTTCAAGTAATAAAAGTGGAACAAATGAGCTGGATGCCATGGTGCACATCTGTAATCCCAAAAACTTTGGAAGGGAAGGCATGAGGATGTTAAGTTTGAGGCCAGAAGCAGGCTGTGCAATTTAGCAAAATGGTGTCTCATAATAAAAAATAAAAATAAACAATTGGACTGGGATTACAGCTAAGTGGCAGAGCACTTGCAAAATACACGAGAGGCTCTGGATTCAACCCTCTAGAATATCCCCCCAAAAGTGAAGTAAATGTAGATTCAGTAAATCCAATAATGTCACATTGATTCAGGATTTGAATCCATGCAGCTTGACAAGACAACCTGAGCTTTCAATCACTTTTCTATCCTATCTGTCAAATAGTTAATTATTTTAGATGTGTTTTTCTATGATATGCTATCCACAGGAGTAATTACCTAAACATATCTGTGAATTTTGGACACAAAATTTCTCAAATACTCAGTTAATGCTATTGACAGGAAATCTATCTTAAGAGTTTGCTTTATAATTAGCAAATATAATTCAAAACATGAATTTTCCTCAGTGTAAAGGATTTTTTTCTGCCCATGCATATTTGAATTTCATAATCAATTTTGATCCTTTCTATAATGAAGAATTGAAAAATACTCAATAATAAAATGACATTAATTTCAACTACTCCCTGCCAAACAAAACCTATTGTATTTTAACATCTCTTTTCAGTTTGAAACAGAATTTAAGAAATCATTAGAGAATACCATTTCATTAAACTTCTTATAAATGTTAGAAGATATGTGCTGTTGTAGAATAAGATGCTTGGAACTCACTGCATGAAAAGTTCAAAGCGTTTCTGTTACTAATTTTTCACAGTGACTCAGCAAGTAGCTGACACCTAATTTATATATTCTCTTTCTCTATATATTGTTAACATACCCCTTCATTAACATCCTACTTACATGCCACACACACCTACACGTATTCACACATGATAATTCCAGATATTTAAAGAAAACACCAAAGAAATGTACCTACTATATTTTTCCAATGATAAAATAATTCTATTAGCACAATCATAACAACAGTAACATAATCTACAAGCATTAATCATATATGTACATATACACTCACATTTAAACAATATATATGCTTTTAATTCAAATATTTATATGATGATTTCACATACAGTCTATTTTTGGTGCTGATTGGTCTGGAGGCAGTGGTATAAACTATGAACAATTGTCTTTACGGGAGAATTGAAAAATGATTATTTGGTTAAGATACTAAAATAATTATAATTATGTTTTCAGGAATTTTTTAATTGTTAAATACTTTGGAAATGGAATAAAGATATAATTTGCCTGAGTTAATTCATTTCATGATATTGGAATTTTGTGCATTTAATTTTGGTGTTAGCTAGTAGTGTTAAGATGGAAACTTTATATCTTCCTTGACTATAGCATTTTACACAACTATATATTTTTAATTTTGTGGAAGTTCTTTGTTTTTGATAACGTACAATGAAAAACAAACTCTTCCAAGTGTAAATATTTGGGCTGTAGACCTTGGTTATTATAGTCACTTTAAAATACGTCTATTTTCAGTGATTCACAGTGATATGTATTTATAGAGTGGAAAGGAACCAAGTCTCTCCTCACAAGTGAACATACTATATTTTGATTGTCTAACTCCTAAGAAATTAATTGGCTTACACTTGATATTTAATGTTGCTATGCTTTAAAATATAAAATTTACTATTGTTGTTGTTATTGTGAAGTGACATCAAATTGGGATGGATTCATAGCGGTCCTATGTACAAGAGAACAAAACTTTCACAATTCTATGCCAGGGACATGATCTTATGTTTAAGTCCAGTGTTGTAGCCACTGCTTCAATCCACCTAGTTGAGTGTCTTCCTTTTTCTCACTGACCTACCATCTCAAGAATGATGTCCTTCTCTAGGGATTTGTTCCTCCTGACAACATGTCCAAAATATGTGAGATACAGTCAAGCTTCCAAAGACCAATCTGGTTATGCTTCTAGGAAGGATCTATTGGTTCTTATGGATATCCATAGTATATTTAATATTTTCTTCTTGAACCGTAATTCAAAAGCAACAATTCTTCTCCTATGATACTAATAATTTAATTTCTTCTTTTATTCATGTAGCCCTGTTATAAAGAAAGTAGTAGGTGTTTTGCATACAACAAAGATATCCTTGTAATCCAATAAACAGAAGTAATTAGTGCTGATATATCAATCACTGGGTATATCTCTCACTTTTCCATGTTCCTTCTTTCTCCATTGAGCTAGTTAGAGTATGGTCAAATCAGAAATTAGTAGCACATTTTACACATTAGATACAGGCCATTTTATACTTCTGGAATGATTCAGATGCCTTAACCTATATTCTGATGTGTGTTTATTCACCTAAACACTACTAACAATAAGGTGCTACATTGGTCATTTCCTGCACATATGTAAACATTAGTCCCTCTGTGCTATCCTTTCAGGGACATCAGAAAGTAATGAAATGGCCAAGTCATGGCTGTTCTTGAGTATTTCAGAAAGTGCATGACATGATACCATTAAACTGAATCAAAATTCAAACAGTGTTTCTCTTCTTGGTCTTAGTTTTGTGAAGAAACTCTAGGTATGCAGAGGGCACTAACCTCATGGCACAGTAAAGTCTCTGAGAAAGGAGTGACTCCTAATGTACAAGTGTCTTATTTCAAATCAGATTGTAGCTGTTTGCAGTACAGAACAGAAATTTATATTGGAGATAAAGACACATGTTTATGTAGTTTTGAACAAAAACCTGGACAATCTCTCATGGCATAAAAGTAAATGGTTGATAATAAAATTTCCAGTAGAAGTTTTTGTTCCATCAAGGAACTCAGTCTTAAGCAATAGGTGAATTCCTTATAAATATGAGTTTCAGATGTAGATATTAAGTCTCTTTCTTTGTCCTTGGAAATATCAAAATAAATGACTCTAAAGTGCAAAGTTTCGCAGGATTTAGATTTCTTTTTATGGGTATTTTATTAGCTATTAGTACAATCAGTCTGAATTTGAATATCTTGGACTTTTCATGAACTGACTCCAAAGCCAAGTTAAAAAAAACTTATGCATATCCTAGTTCTTAGGTATTCTGGTTCATTCACTGACACATTCATTCATTTATTCCACCTTTTATTTATACAATATTTTCATAGTAGATAAGCTATGTATTTATTATATAATGCTGTACAAAGAAGTAACATTTGAAATCATAAACCATGTAGTAGGATAGAAATTTAAATGTCACACATAAAAACGCATAACTATAATTATAGATAAATGTAGTCGGAAAAGAAATACTGATGTATGAACAGAATATAGTAGGGACATGTATGACTCGAGGGTAAAAACATAAAACTCAATGTCATAACTTGGTATAAAATCTTTATTGCATACAACAAAGTTACCCTCATTGTATGCAACAAAATTGGAACTTGATATAAAAATTAATAAAACTAAACTCAGAAATCAACAAGTTAATAACCTATTTAGCTCTCTTTTTCAGGCAGTCTTTCAAAGAAACTCTTATTTACAATTTAATTACTCTTTTCTTTCCCTGAGTAATTCTTATTTGTCTATCCTTAATTTTAGTAAGACTTTCTTAGGGAGCTGGTCTTGACAGAGTAGGCCTGGATTAAATTTCAGGCAAAATAGTATTCATTATCTTGTATATTAATTGATGTTTTTATATTCCATATGTCTTAGTAGACACTGTGAAAATAACTCATACTTCCCTCAAATAATTTTGGCTTTGAACAAAATTATACTTGCTTCATTTTATTATCTTTATTCTTTTGTGTAATCGGTTTTAACTCTGAGGAATCCTGGAAGAGTAGAGTGGAGTGGGATGTGTGAGGTGAAATTTATCTTTACACAAATATGTAAATTAACTATGGCCTGTTGCCTCTTTGAGAAAAGTAAATCCTCTTCTGTTGTGTTAAAAGTTCCTACCGTAAACTCTCAGGTGGTCTTTGATAAATAGAACTATAAAGGTCTGAGGTGAATCTTAATGTTATCATTTTTAAATTCAGTGCTCTTATTATCATGGATTAGACACATATAAGGTACCAACCTCCCCAAACATGCCTTTCCACATGTCCATACACACATACACAGACTTACACAAGTAGAAATTCTGAATAACAATAGCTTTTAAATATATGTTGTTGTTGTTGCTGTTGTTGTTGTTGTCAGGTGCCATGGAGTTGGTATCTAACTTATAGCAACCCTATGTACAACAGGGGAAACACTATTGTTACTGCTTCTCTGTTATTCATAGGGCTTTCAATGGTGGGTTGGTTTTGGGGAGTGGGTTGCTGGGTCCTTCTCCCAAGCCTACAGTATCTGGTGTTCCCAGGTGTTCTCCCATCCAAGTAATAACCAGGCCCAACTTTGCTTAGCTTCCAAGATCTGACAGGATCAGATGCTGCAGTGCTACAGCTTCAGGCTTTAAATGCATAGCTATGTGGAAAGGTAGATGCAAGAGTAAAAAAAGAAAAGAAAGAGAACATGATATTAGTATAGACAGTGAGGTCTGAATCATTTAAATGTGAAAATATTAACTTACAGCTTATGTTATTAAATACTAGGTATCAAACTGACTATATACGTCAGACAAGGAAAAGAGAGATAAAAACGTCTTGGGAAGATCAATAATTAAACATCATACCTAATTCTAATGTCCAAGTATGTGGAAGTACAACACTATCAGAAAAAGAATAGGCCAGGAGTGGAAGAAGAAAGGTACAAGTGAACTTGTCAATATTTACTTTACCATTTTTAAGGGAAATGGCCTCCATGAGAATTGATACCTGAAGTCCTGACATTAATATTGGGCTTTAGATGGACATTATCATGAAACTCTATGAGCTTTCCTTCTGAAGTACTTGACCCTGGGTGACACTTTGTAACACTTTGTTATACTTAAATATAACACAGTTAAATTCAGCCCTGGATTACATTTTGTAACACTTTGTTATACTTAAAGCATAATGAAGTTGCAGTTTGGGTCCTCCAAAATTTGCATGGATTAGGCTCAATAAAACACAAACCTTAGCTCAAAACTGGAATAAGTAATTGAATAAATAGTGTTTAAAAAGATTCAGGGAAAGATTTCAAGAGACATAAAAACAACAAACTGAAAATCATCTCCCCTAAAGTAAAAGATACATGGATAATAGTGTACGTTATGAAATAACAAATTTGAAAATGCTTAGAGAAAATAGTACACAAATATTATCTGGGAGCATTAAAATGGAACTTAATAGAATCTCAAGTGTAAAAAGTATAACTATAAAAATAAAAATTAATATAAGTGATAAATAGGTTAGATAGAGATGACAAAATTTGTTAACTGGATAATATACAGGAACTAATCAGGTGAAATATATCCAGAATGGCAAAGACAAATAAATGCCATGAAAATGTAATGAGGAAATGTAAATACTTCTAATATGAGATACAATGTTTAAAGTGATAATGGTTGAGAATACTTTGGGATATTTGAGAAATGCATCTTTAAATTCAGGGAGTACAATTTTTCTAAATCAAAATTGTAATTTTGTATATCTTAACAGATGCCAAAGAGAAAAGAGGAGATTGAAAATAAATAAGAATAAAAGAAATAACCTACAGATTGATGAAATCAATCACAGCCTTTTCAGAGTTTTACTGCAGAATAGGAAAGATGGTTTTATATAGCTGTTAAAAGGGTATTTAAAAAATCATGTAGACATAAAATTGTATTCTGAGTTATCTCTCAGTCTAGAATGGGACACAGATAGAATATTGGCAGCAATTACTAACACAAGTAATTAAATAGTCTATTCTTCAAGAAGAAGGAAAATAATATCAGAAGGAAGATCTGAGGTGCAAGAATTCTTAAAAATACAAGTATTAAAATTATGAGTAAACACACATGTAATCTGACTTTTAAAAATGCAAAAATAATAAACGAAGGAATGATGATGATGCAAAATAGACAAGACTTTCAAAGTTCACAGAGGACATTATTATTAAACTTAGAATGGTCACACTCACTGTAAAGACTGTGTGTGTGTGTGTGTGTGTGTGTGTGTGTGTGTGTGTGTGCAAGCATGCACACACGCACACATTATTGTTTTTGTTTGCTTTTAATTGAAACCAGGGCCTCACACATTCTTGGCAAATGTTCTACCACAAAGCTGCACCTCGATTCTCCAGAGATGGTTTTCGCATCTTCAGTTTGAATCCTTAGATACATGAAATACTTTAAAATTTAAAATATTAAAATTGACTCAATTATTGAAAAGCCTTAAGAGAATGAGAAAGAATGCCATAATCAATGCAAACTCATGTGAGAAAAGAGAAGTGAGGTCATAAATGAAGAAGCATAAGATAAAATAGTAAAATCTTATATGATTGTAAGAAAAAAGTTCAGCTACAAATTATTCAACAAATAATCTCATGAAAATAATATATTGGTTGTTGTATTTTAAGGTAGGTGAATGGAAAGATAAACCATGGAAAGCCTAACTACCATAAAGAGTGCCAGCCTACTAATGGTTATAAAGAGAGAAGTTGATTTGTGTATTATTGTATTAAGAGAAAAGAATAAAGAGATGCATAGATTTGCTTTTTAAAATATTTACTATTAAGGACAAAGCAGAAGACAGTATGCTACCTGACTTCAAAATACATTATCAAGCATAGTAATCAAAACAGCATGGTATTGGCTTAATAACATATTAATGGAACAAAACATGAGCATTGAGGAGGTAAATACTTGCTTCTACAGACAAACTGTATTCAACAAAGTTTCTAAAAACATGCACCGACATAAAGATAGTCTCTTCCATAAATGGTTCTGGGAACATGGAATACTTACATACAAAATCATCCATCTACACGTTAATCTGTCACACTCTCTCACACTTACCACTTGTAAAATTCAACTAAAATGGATTAAAGACTTGAGTATAAGACCTGCATCTATGAAAATACTAGAAGAAAACATAGTGAAACATAGTGGAAATCTTTCAGGATATTGGAAAAATCCAAGGCTTTTTTTTTTCTTTTTTTTTTTTTTAATAAAAGCCCTAAGTAGAGAAAATAAACTCAAACTAAATGATATTCATCAAACAGAAAACACTTGTGCATTGTTGATCAGGATATAAACTAGTACAGAATACAGTGTGGAGGTTGCTCAAAATATCAAAATCAAAACTACTACATCACCCTGCAATTTCATTACGGGTATACATCCAAAGCTCATGTTAAAGGGATACCTGCATTTCCATGTTTATTTCAGCCTATTCACAGTAACTAAGTGTCCGTCAACTTATGAGGTGGATAAAAATCCATGCTATATGTACACAATGGAAAGCTATTCAGTCATGAAAAAAGATGAAATATGGTCCATTGCAACAAACAACAGTGGAACTGGAGGACATTAAGTGATATATGTCAGGCATGGAAAGGCCACACCACATGCTCTCATTCATAAGCAGAATCTAAACTAGTTAGTCTCATTAGGGTTGAAAAAAGAATATTAGTTATGTGAGACAGGAGATACTGAGATGTCAGCTAATGGGTACAATGCTATAGTTGGGAAGAATCTATTCTGATATTCTATGGTATAGCAGGGGAAACAAAATTATCAAAAATGCATTTTGTATTTTAAAATATTTAAAAGAGAAGATTGTCAGTGTAGTGATCATAAAGAAATGGTAAAAGTTTAATGTGATGAATTTGCTAATTTGCTGAGTTTATGACTACTCAATGCACAATTGAATCAAAACCTCACATTATATCTCATAAATATGTAAAAATATTATGTCTATCAATAATATAAAATATTTTTTAAAAGCCACTTTATTTTTTGAAATGGTGAAAGGACTTTGCATTCCTTGTCTCTATGTTATATTGTTCACATAGAAAGCAATTAGTAAATCCTATGCAAGTTATCAATTTAAGTTATTATTTTCAACTCATAATAAAAAGCATGTAAATACACATAGATAATTTGTGTCATTTTTAATTTGTCTTCAGATTTTCAAAACTCGCAATGTACAATGACTTCTAGTATAATAAGTAGTGAGAAATAAATTTATTTTTATTACTTTTTACTAACAGAAACATGAATTAATTCAAGTCAATATTATAAGTTCTCAGAGACTATTCACTACAATTCTTACTTTTTTAAACATTTTTCACTTTGAGTGTGGAGGTAATGTTTTATTGATGTTCATATGGACAAAATCCATAGAATTTCAATTGTCTCTTGTGTACTATTTCATTCTAATAGCAAGTATTGTCTACACTAGTAATACAAATTTTGTAGCTACAATAAATCCATCAAAGCATTCATTTATAGTGGTGAATCAAATTGAAATTACTGTTGCTTCTTACTTGGAATAGCAAAACACTTAAAAAATCAGAGACGGGCACAATGTAGGAGCACACACCTGTAATCCCAGCGACTTGAGGTATAGAGGCAGGAGGATCTCAGGTTTGAGGCCAGAGGCAGACTTTGGAATTTAGCAAGACTCTGTCTCAAGGTGTTGGGTTCTTCTTGGGGTTTCTCTCTCTCTCTCTGCGTTGTGGGTGGAAACAAGAGGTGGGTGCTGAGACTCTGCACCCAGTGGCGAGGCTGTGGCTGGAGAACAGAGTGTCAGGCACAGGATAGAAGGACAGGGGTTTATTCACGAAGGAGGAGAAAGGAATGGAGGATTAGGGAGAGGGCAAAGGGAAGTTGGAGAAGGGAAGCACTCAGCTGCTGTCTCTACCACTGGGGCAGAGACTCCTGGGTGTCTATGCTCTCTCCGCTTGCAGGTTTTGCCATTTACAGGCCTCTGAGCTTGACTCCGGGAGTCTTGCCTCTAGATGCTGTTGGTCCCTGCAGGATATCCAGTAGCATTGCAGAGATTGAGGTCCAACAGAGGTGGCAGGCAGGTTGAACTATGATGAAGGCAGGTCGGAGGAAGCCTGAAGGCTATGCTAGGCCGTGGGACTTAAGCAACCACAAGGACCCAGTGAGCTTCTTTTGGATGGTGTTCAGAGGTGGCTGCTCAACTCTGAGCTCCAGAGTTTATATGGCCAACCAATCAGGGGAACAGGGTTGGATCAGAAATGACCAATCGGGCACCAGAGGGGCTTTAGATGCTACCATACCTTGGGTGCCATCTTGCTCCACTCGATGGGCGAGGGGAAGAGTGAGATACCTGGATGTATAGCAAAGGTGACCAGTTGCTATCTTGCCCTGTCCTCCAAGCGGGCTAGATGAGCTCCTGGGACCAGCCATGTTTGGAACACTCTCTATCCCCCTGGGAATCTCAACATCAAGGTAAAAAATTAAAAGAAACAAAAGGGCTGGGTGTCCAGACCAGTTGGTAGAGCACTTAGAAAGTATATGCAAGGCCTTGAGTTTAACTCTAAAGTAGAGGATAAAAAAATCAGTCATTTGAGATTACCAAAATTAAGCATGTCAAATATTATGAATTAAGATTCTTATTTGACATTGTCTTCTGATTTCATTTCATAAAAATGAACAGAAAGCCATAAAATAGTTGTTGTTGCTGTTAGGTGCTGTCAAGTCAGTTTCCGACTCATAGCGACCCTCATAGGGTTTTCAATGGCTGACTGTTTCAGGATTGCCTTGGGACTGGATTGCCAGGTCCTTCTCCCATTTTTGCGGTGCTGGGAATTGAACTCGGGACCTCAAAGACTACAGTGCAGTGCTCTACCAACTGAGCTAAATCCCAGCCCCATATAAAATAGTTAAATCTTTATTTTATAGAGGAACAAAGAAGTCACCTTTTGTTTCTGAATTTTGTTTGTTTATTCACCTAGATCAGTGTTCACATAATCAAATAGGTTTTGTATAGTTACTCTAAAATTTATACCTGGGTTAAGAATATTCCATTTATTTGCTGTTCTGTTGATTGATTAGGAGAATTAAAATGTTTTCATGATATCCTGGCATTATAAACATCTTGGAGAATGTTTTAGATTAATACTTGAGGGATCCATTGCACTACTGGAAGGTACTTTTCTTTAAGACCATGGATTAAATGAAGAAGTACAGTGCTTAAATGGTCATTAAGTATTTATAGTCAATCTTGAATACTAAAAGCTAGATTTTAAATCTGAATTCAATGTGAGCATTATTATGCCTTAAATTATCTGGCAAATGGCACTGATGGATATAAATACTAGAAAATAAACACTCTCTCAGAAACCACAGAAGTCCTTGGGTTCAATGCTCACTAGCTTTGTAACCATACATATTTATTTAAATGGTGGTAGCTCTTAGGGAATTTTGTTTTTGTTTTAAATTTGTTTTATTCCCCTTGCTTTTATTGCATGTGCTAATATTGACTCTGTTTGTTTGTTGTCATTTGTTTTATTTGGGTTTGGTTTTGATTTTGCTCCAGATCTACAACTTTTAGTCTTATCAAGCCATTTTACATTATATGCCAAATTATTTATCCTAATGATATAATTAATGGTTAAAGAACAATTTCTTTTTAGTTTTCTAATGTGTCCCAAACACTCTACTATTGCTTGGTATTTTCCTTATTAAATAAAAATGTTATCCAGAAAAATGGTATGATTAATTCTGTTTGGGTAAAGATTAGTCATAAGTCATCCTAGAGTTGTGATAATCATAATAGCAAAATAGTAATAATTTACTCTGAAATAAGTTATCTTGTGTTCCTTCATGAAAATATGTCTGATATTATAAGCTGTGTTTTGAAAATAAGAGACCTAAGACTTGGAATGATTGTGACTTTTTCATAGAACAAAAATTTAGAAATTGGCAGGGTTTAGAACTGAATCTAGTCCTTCTGGCTCAGTTGGTTTTCTTCTATAAAACCACAGCTGCTAGTTTAGAAAATACTCAAAAGAAAGCAGTCTTCAAGCAAAGTGCACCAGTTTTATTCATGTGGACTTCTAAACACCTGAACTTATATCCTTTCTGCCTTCTGTGAGTTTCCTTATTCCTAGAAGCCCATACCATTTTCTCCCCAGATGACCACAATTTCTGTGGAGACTTCTTTTTCATTTCCTATATTAACTGAGCAAATTATTTCTTCAGACAGATAATCTAACTGCTTCATTAGACTTCCTTCAAAAGCAAAGAACTCCAGATGCTAGTGTCTTATGTAACACTAGTCCTTATGTAAGGAAATGGCGGTTAGGAAGAGACAATTCTGGTAAACTGGGATCTTAGTGGGAGAATAGGGACCCCGACATGAAATTCTTTGTTTAGAAAACATTCATCCATAAGTTTTCTTTACATAGTGAGCCCTTAGTTATTTTGATATAGCATAGTATTTTCTGGTGTAGTGTACCGTTTTAATTTAGTGAAATTTAATCTGAGTCCTTGAAGAAGAGTTGAGGGAATTATTTAGCATAAGTAGAGATTATAGAATGAAAATCAGTCATGTGCTTTCTTAGAACTCAAGATGAACATTGGAAATATTAGATATGTTGATGTACTTTATAGCTCAGTAGATTGAGGTTGTTCAAGATTTTGCTTTACTTGGTTCTACGTCACCAGTTGTGGAAGCAGCAGTGAAGAAATCAGAAGATGCATTGCATTGGGAAAAGCTATGGCAAAAGATATCTTTCAAGTATTGAAGAGTAGAGATGTCACATTGAAGACAAAGGTGCACCTGACTGATGCCTTGGTATTTTCAGTCGCATCATGTGGTTGTGAAAACCTGACATTGAATAAGGGAGACAGGAGAAGAATTGATGATTTTGAATTATGGTGCCAGAGACAATTATTGAATACACCATGGACTGCTAAAAGAACCAACATATCTGTCCTAGAAGTGCAACCAGAGTGCTCTTCCGAAGCAAGGATGACCAGACTGTGTTTTACATATTTCAGACATGTAGTTAGGAGAAGAGGGGCTGGGATTTGGCTCAGTTGGTAGAGCGCTGCACTGTAGTCTCTGAGGTCCTGAGTTCAATTCCCAGCACCCCAAAATTGGGAGAAGGGGCTGGCAATCCACTCCCAAGGTAATTCTAAAACAGCCATTGAAAACCCTATGAGGGTCGCTATGAGTCTGATACCGACTTGACGGCACCTAACAACAACAACAACAACAAGTCAGGAGAAACAAATCTCTGGAGAAAGACATCATGTTTCCGAGAGTGGCAGGTCAATGAAAGAAAGGAAAACCTTCCACCACATAAATTGGCATAGTGTTTGCAACAATGGGCTTAAATATAAATAAGATTGTGTACCTGACACAGAATCGGGGACTGTTTCATTGTGCTGTACAAGGGTAGGGTCCCTATGAGCGGGACCCAACTCAATGGCACCTAACAACAACAAACTCACTAGAATCTTTTATTTGCTGATTTTTCTAGTAAAGTCAAATCATCACTATCAGTTAGGGATAGAGAATAGATATTTTGTATTTTTTAAATACTTTCCCAAGTGAAATGGATGCAAACACAATTAGACTTTACTGAGAACTGGTATGTGATAATCACTCTGAGTCAGACCTGACTCAGAGGTGCCTAGCAACTGCTACTACTTTATATTGTGTTTTGTTTTCCCCTGGAACTGGTAAATTGAGCCCAGGACCTTTTAAGTACTATGGAAGTGCTCTACACTGAGCTGCCCTCCCAGCTCCATTTTTATTTTTTATTTTGAAATAGGGTCTTGCGAACTGGCCCAGGCTGCCTCTGGCCTAGAAGTCATGATTGTTCTGCCTCAGTCCCCCAGATTGCTGGGATTATAGAGTATGTCATGGCACCCAGCTCTACTTTATATTTATTCCTTGTACCCCCAAGATATTAATGGAGTTTGGTTGGTTTATCCATGACACAAGCCAAAATATTATTTGTATATGTTCTAAATAAAAATTGATTACATATTAAAGCAACACAGTAGATACATGTGCTGATTTCATGTGAAGATTTACATGTGCACCTGTTAATTGATAGATTTTCAATTAGCTATTGTTATCCTCATGTAATAATTAACAATACCCTCCTGCTCTTAGTTTTCTAATTTAAATACAAATGGCCTAATTACTTAAAGTAAATGAATTTTATTATGTTTAGAGCTAGTATATGTTAATTATTTAATTTTTATTAGTAAAGTCTTAAGTTTATAGCAAAATCGAGTGGAAAGTGGAGTTCCCATGTACTTTGTCCCTAAACACTCTTAACCCTCCCATTTTTCTCATTCTGCAATGCCGTGGTAAACTTGTTACAATCTATGATTCTACCTTGCTATGTCATTATTACCTGAAGTCCATAGTTTACATTTGGGTGTGCATTTGGTGTTGTACTTTTGATGGACTTCAAATGCATAATAACATATACCAACCATTGAAGTATCATAGAGAAGAGTTTCACTGACTAAAATACTCTCTGTGTTTTGTCTGTTCATTCTTGTCTTCTTTGTAACTTTTGAAAACATATGTATTTTAGCCATCCCTCATAGTTTTTCCTGTTCCAGAGGATCATATACTTGGAATAATACAGTGTGTATCCTTTTCAAGTTAGCTTCTTTCACTTTGTATTGTACACTTAAATTTTTCCATATCAGGGGCCAGGCACAGTGGCGCACGCCTGTAATCCCAGAGACTTGAGAAGCAGAGGCAGGAGGTTTGCAAGTTTCAGACCAGAGGGAGTCTACGTAATTTAGCAAGACCCAGTCTCAAAAAGTAAATAAAAATGGGCTGGGAGTGCAGCTCAGTGTTACAGCACTTGTAAAGCATGCAAGCATGAAGGCACTGTGTTCAAATCCCAGGGCCACACAAAAAAATATTTCACATCTTCTTATGGTTTGATAGTTCTTTCTTCAGGTCTTAATAATATTCCATTAATTATATGTACTATAATTTTGTTGTTGTGGTGGTGGTTTGTATTGTTTTGTTTTTTTATCTATTCATCCACTGTAAGGCATCTTGGTTGGTGCCATTTTTGCAATAATGAATTAACTAGTATTGACATCCACGTGTAGGTTTTTGTGTGAAAATTAGTTTTCAGTTCATTTGGGTATTTATTGAGACGTGTGAATGCTCAGTCATTTGATAAGATTAAATTTAGTTCTTTAATAAACTGCTAAATTGCATTCTGAGATAGTTGTACCATTTTTCATTGCCACTGCAAAGGAATGTGTTGTTGCTGCTGTGTCTCTTGCATTTGCTGCTGTAAGTACTTGACCAGACTAATAGATGGATAATGATATATCACTTTTTTATTTGCAGTTCCCTAATGACATAAGTGGGAGAAGGACCTGGCAAACCACTCCGCAAAATCAATCCACCATTGAAAACCCTATGGACAGCAGAGAAGCACTGACAATAGTGTTTCCCCTGTTGTATGTAGGGTCTCTATGAGTCAGATACCAACTGGATGGCACCTAACAATAACAACATGACATAAGATGCTGAACATCTTTTCGTATACTCACTTGCCAGCTGCAGATCTCCTTATCTAAGGGGACTTTGGGTTATATTTTCCTTTTTTAATAGACAATTTTTTCTTTTTGTTCAATTTTAAAAGTTCTTTGCATACTTGGGATAAGACTACTGCACTAAATGTGTCTTTTGCAAATATTTTCTCCTAGTCTGTCACTTGGCTTCTCATTCTCCTGACATTGCCCTTCATAGAGCAGTATTTAATTTTAAGGATGTCCAACTGACCAATTATTTATTTCATGGATTATGTCCTTGGTGTGGTATCTAAAATGTCATTGTGCCAAAGCCATCCAGGCTCCCTCATTTATTATTATTGTCTAGGATTTTTATAGTTTTATGTCTTTCATTTAGGTTTATAATCTATGTTCAGATAATTTTTGTGAGGGGTGCAGGATCTGAGCTACATTCATTTTAATTTTTTTCATCAATTGTTTAAAATAGTTTTTCTCCATTACATTGTCGTTGCTCTTATGTCAAAGAACAAAGAGTATTTGACTCTATTCATAGTGGCCTATTGCTACACTCTGTAATATGGTTCATTCATGTATTTGTCTCTTTCATTGTCAATATGACAATTAATTGATTATTGTTGCTTTATACTGGTTTATGACAGACTATTCCTATTTGCTATTGCTATATGTTACAACAATAAAGAACTAGAAAAAAAATTTATCTTTGCTTAATCATTATACATTCTTTTTCTTTTTGTTCTGTAGGTTCAAATATCTGATCGATATATTTTTTCTTCTATCCAATAAACTTTTACTTCTCCTTGCAAGGCAAGTTTGTCATTGTGAGATGCCATTGAGTTGGATCTAACTCATATAGACCGTATGTACAAGAGGATGGAACACTTACCAACACTGTGCCAGGTCCAACACTTTATCTGTGTTTCTCTGCTATTCATAAGGTTTTCAACAGCTGTTTTCAAGATTGGTCCAGGAATGGGCTGCCAGGTCCTTCTCCCATTTTGTGTGATGGAAACTGAACCCAGGGCCTCAGAATGTGCACAGAGGCACTCTACCAAGTAAGGTAAACCCCAGACCCTAAGCAAGTGTTGCTGTTGTTGTTAGGTGCCGTCCAGTCCAGTCCAGCTCATAGCGACCCTATGTACAGCAGATCGAAACACTTGCTGATTCTGTGCCAGGAACAGGATCTTATTTATATTTAAGCCCATTGTTGCAGACACTGTTTCAATCCATCTGGTGGAGGGGTTTCCTTTTTTTATTCATTGACCTGCCACTCTCCCAAACATGATGTCTTTCTCCAGGCATTGATCTCTCCTAACTACATGTCCAAAATATGTAAGACGCGGTCTGGCCTCCTGCTTCCAATGAGTACTCTGGTTGCATTTCTTCCAGGACAGATCTTTTGGTTCTTTTGGCAGCCCATGGTATATTCAATAGATGTCTCCAGCACCACAATTCAAAAGCATTAATTCTTCTCCTATCTCCCTTGTTCAATGTCCAGCTTTCACAACCATATGATGCCACTGAAAATAACATGGCATGAGTCAGACACAACCATGGGTAACCCTGCTGGTATCTGATATACCAGTGGCATAGCTTTCAGCCTCATTGCAACACACAAGCGCCCACCATGTGACAAACAGACAGACATGTAGGGGAAGGCAAGTGTAGACCCCCCCCCAAATTCCCTCAATTTTCATTTGCATGAGAAAGTCTTCATTTATCCGTTTCTTTTAAAACACAATTTTACAGAGGATAGGATTCTAAAGTTATTTTTCCTCTTCAGCATTTTAAATATTAAACATTACCACTTAACCCTTTTCTTGCTTATAAGGTTTCTGAGTAGTATGCAATTCTTATTTTATCTTCTATTATTAAGGCTTTTATTTTCTCCTTTTCAAGATTTTTTTCTTTGATTTTCTGCAGTTTGTAAATGATAAATCTAACATAGTTTTTGTTGTTGTTTTGTCTTTATTTTTTCATTTATTCTGTTTAGCGTTCTCTGAAATTCCTGAATCTGAAGTTTGTTGCATGACATTCATTTGGGAAAATTCTCACTCATTAATGCCTACAGTATTTCTCCTATTTTTCTCTTTCTTCTTTTTCTAGTATTCCCATTACATATATGTGACTTTTTTTTTTTTTTTTTTGTGGTACTGGGGGTTGAAACCAGGGCCTTGAGCTTGCATGCTCTGCAAATGCTGGATGACTGAGCTGCACCCCCAGCTCTTTTTTTTTTTTTTTCTTTTTTACTCTTTGAGACAGGGTCTCCTTAAGTTAAACAGACTGCCTCTGACCTTGAAATTACGATCCTCCTGCCTCTCCCTCTTGAGTCACTGGGATTACAGGTGTGTGCCAACGCACCTGGCCCATATGTGACACTTTTAATAGATATCCCACACATCTTGGAAATTCTCTTCTCTCTCTTTTTTTTACTATTATTTTTCTCTTTGTCTTTCAATTATGGAGTTTCTATTATCATGTCTTCAAACTCACAGATTCTTCCCAAAATTGTATCTAGTCTATTCATTAGCCTGTAAAAGGCATTAGTTTTTCTGTTGCACTGGTTATTTTTATTTCTAGCATTTTGTATTTTTTCTTAGAATTTATTTCTTTCTACCTCTGTGCTTATATTCTCCATCAGTTCTTGCATATTGTCTACTTTATTCACTAAAGCCCTTGGTATATTAGTCATAGATTTAAAAAAATCACTATTTACATATCTGACTCTGGTTCTAATGCTTGTAAACTTATAAAAAAAGAATGAAAGGAATAACTCTAGGTAAATGTTACATATGTATATATCTCATCTTCTGATGCTTGGAAAACAAATAATATATTTCTTTCTACATTTTTGTATAATCTTTTGGGCACTTATAAGCATAGTTTTCAAGGAACTTAGTTTATTATCCAAAAGGAAATTTGGCAGTAAAAACTCATTCATGAAAATAATTTGAACAAGAACAGATTCAGCTGTTCTAACCTGCACCTTGATAGAAGTGAAATTTTTCTTGTGACAAGTTGGATTCACTGTTATAAAAGAGTAAGATAAACAAAAGGAAGTTTTAGAAAGTAAAATATTTAAAGGTAATAGATTATCCACGTGTGGAACACATTTTTTAGTTAACAAAAGTGCTTTAAGTACTATGGCATTGAGAAAAGTGACATAACCTTTAGAGGTACCAATAAACAAGTGCTTTTTAAAGAACTGAGGTATCTATTAAAGAGAGTGCCCAGAAAACACACACACTCCCACTCATTGCTTCAAGAAAGAATCTTAGTCATTAATCTCTTTAGATCAAATTTTATCCCTTCCTCCACAGTCACTCTTCCAGGAATAGAGGAGATGGGAACACTACATTGCTGATTAATTATCGCTTGTGGATAAAGTTTGACATTACCTTACTCATGAATTTTACCATAAATTTTGTGCCTTTACAAATACTTAATGAATTAATGTAACTGTATTATAGAAAATAAATATTTAAAAAATTACTTTGAAACTCCTCTGATACCAAGTATGTAATGAAGCAAGTTAATGGAGGAATATCAAATCTATGGCCAATATCTGGGTTAAAAATGAAAAGAAAAGAAAAGAAAGAAAACACATTATATTCTTGTCAGACATCAAGAAGCTGAGTCCTACACTTCAGACACAAACACAAAGCACACAGCCTGAGGAAATCAGTTAGTGCATCTAGAACAGATAAAGACATTACGTATTTTAAGATATATAAAGCGGCTACATCTAACAAAGAGAAAAGGAGATGAATTTTAATTTTCTTCTTTCAATACAAGAATTTATGTGGGCTGGAGTTGCAAATGGTGTAGACTGTCCTTCAATAGTGGACTCAAAAATAATTTTATTAATCACATGATTTAGCTCCCATAAGTAAATATGCATTATATCTCATAGAGAACTTTGGCATATTTTGTACTGAATATTATAAATGTAACTAATCTTGATCATTCATTTATGCAACTATGATTTTACATGCTGGCCTATGTAACAAGTAAATGGAGGTATATCAACTATATAAAGATTATTTATCTATTCTGTTTATATGCATGCTGTACATAAAGTAATCATACTTGCAAAAGAATATGTAAAAGTGAAATACAAAATAATGACATAGAATAAATCATCACAAGATGTATATGAGTAATTAACAGAAAGTTATGGAACATTTATATCAGGATATAAGGATTAATCATTTACTCCACAAATGTTTCTTAAGCCATCACTATGTGTCTGGAATAGTTCTAAGCTTTGCCACTGTTCAGTGAATATAATTGAGACTTCACAAACAGAGCTGAAAAACTGATATTCATATTAGTTTTGGAGTAAATTTGGACATATGGGTAATACTTGGAAAGAAGTTTTCATAAAGTTATTTCTGAAAGATTTGGTAACTTTATTGAAAGTTCCAAGAAAATATTCTGTAAACTGTTGATATGAACAAAAATATATAAATATTCCCTATAATTCACAGCCTTACTTCAATTCCCCCAAACAGAGAGGACACACCATGACATTATTGGAAACTAAGAGATATAATTATTGAGCTGTAGGAATGACATCAAATTGAATAAACCACTGAAGAGAGATCCAAACTCACCCTCAAAACAGATACATTCCCAACTAAACTAAATGCAGATGATCCCAGCAAAACTCTTCTAAGTCTTCTTAATGTAGAGGCAAAGGG
>VMDO01031100.1:0-11812 GCA_007922755.1 Pedetes capensis
CAGGGCTGGGACGTTCTGTAAGAGCCTGAGAGGGAAAGTCTCGCTGCATCTCCTGTGGCCCAGGCCAGAAGGAGCTTTTCCGCTGGCAACTGAAGGAGAGGCTCAGTTTGCTGATATTCTTCTATCGTACAGAAGGATGAGCCTGCGATGTTAGTGAAACACATTTTCCTTCTACTGGTTTGTAAATCCCGGACAGCAAATTCTATAGCCAGCATGGAGGGAAAAATAAACAAACAAAAACCACAAACAGAAGGGAAAGTAATATCGCAAAAATGAGAGGAGGACGTAGCAATCCACTCCCTAAACTATCCCCCAAACAATCAGCCATTGAAAACCCTATGAAGGTCGCTATGAGTGGGACTCGACTCGATAGCACCTAACAACAGCAATATTGGTTAATATCTACTACTCACCATGTACTTTATATCTTCATATTTTATAGGATCCAGACAACATTCTGAACTTGGCAGAGTTATTGCCACTACATAGATAAAGTAAGGTGAAAAAAGACCAAGCACCTGGCTCAAGTTCATACAGCTAGGAAGCAGACTGGACTTTGAGTCCAGGTCTCCCTTTGTTCTTTCTTTCCTATTTCTCTTATGTTGTTGTCAGGTGCCACTGAGTTGGGTCCAACTCATAGCAACTTTATGTAAAATAGCATGAAACACTCCCTGACACCGTACCATGCCTGGCACTATTGTCAGTACTTCTCTGCTATTCCTCAGGCTTTCAATGGCTGATTGTTTCGAGATTGGTTTGGGGGTGGGCTGCCAGGTCCTTCTCCCATTTTTGTGGTGCTGGTGATCAAACCCAGGGCCTCAGAGTGCACAGAGCAACACTCTACCACCTGCACCTTACCTCTCCTAAATGCCTGCGAGGTGCAAACACCTCTCTATGGGTGTTCAGACCTAGCCAATGGTTACCGGATGGCAAATATGTGCCAAAAGCTTTCATAGAATCTCTTGCTTAATTCTAACCAGGACCCTATGTGGCAAGTATTTTTAACTCCATTTTATAGGAGAAAACAGAAATCCAAGACGTTACCTGACTTGCTAAAATTACCAGTCAAGGATTGAAGGAGCAGGTGGACTGGAACCAAAGCTCTTTGTCCTTAATTCTGGCACCTTTTTACCCAGCCCAACACACATTAAGATTTCCATCATTAGCGCTGGTATCACTTTAAGAGCCTGTGAACGTACATCTGAGCAAAGTGCTGGGCCTGTGTTCTATCATGTTATCTTTCCAACAACCTTAGAGTTGACTAGTCATAATGCCACCATCATTCTCTGATGACAGGTGAGGAGACAAAGGGACTTGTCTAAAAGTCAAACTCAAGAAGCAGCAGAGCCACAAAGAACCCACAGTGTGTGCCTCCAGGGCCCAAGTCTACTGCCGTGCCACGTTTTACTCCAGTTAGAAAGTATGCCCAATTTCTTTGGTGGCTACTTGCCATTGACCTTGATACAAATGCCTTGCTAATCAGTGAAATGCATGACTTAGGAGGGAGGGAGGCAACAGAGGTGAACCAGCGCAGCTTGGAGAGGTGGGAGCCTGAGAGGACAGAGAACTCATTCACCTGTGCAGGTGACTGTATTGGAGCCTCAGCCTGCCTGTGGGAGGGGCTTGCCTGCTGTCATGCTGGCTGGAGACCGGAGGACCATTCAGACCCACATTTGGCGCACGGAGGATCAGGTCTTATTTTCATGGGAAGTGGTGCGTAGGAGGAGGAGCACACGTGAGAAGAGAGGGCTGGTGTGGCCATGATGTACTGATGGTATTGGGGGCTTGGGCAGCTATACCAGAGAGGGGGTGAGAAGCCAAAGGGGCATGCAAAGTTTAGGGGTGACTCTGGGATGCTGGTCTAGATCAAGTCCCTATGAAGCCTAGGCATCACTAGGTGCCTGAAGGACTTTAGCAGGAGGGGTTGGCCACCTCCCCTGGTTTCCATGAGACCCTTCATACCCTAGCTCCTGCCTACCTGGCCAAGATCATTTGCTGTCCTCTTCTTCACTCCTGTACCCCACGCTCTAACCGCACGTGCCTGTGTTCCCTGCTGGGCTGCTGTTTTCCCTGTCTGGGAATATCCTGCATGCTCTACCTCAGGGAGCTGCCTTCTCTCCTTTGGTGTCCCCTACTCTGACCATTACTGAACACTTAGTGTGGGCCAGGTACTGTTTTTAGCACTGTTGTGAGGCATGAACTCCTTTCCTCCTTGAAACAACCCCATGGCATCACGTCTACAGACTGGACAGGTGTCTCTAGAGTGGCTCACAAGACTCTGTTTCCTCAGATCTGACTCAGCCCAGGCACACCTGCCCTCGGCCACATTCCCTATCTCTTCCTTTTTCTACCACTTGCTGAGACGGGGGCTCCTTCTTTGGGCTCTTTATGGCCCCCCTTGGTGCATCTCCTACGTGGCGCTCTGAGCTCAGCAACTGTTACTCTCAGACCTGTTTATGTGTTTGCAGCTGGCAGAACTCTAAGAGGCTGCCAAGATTCCTGTGCCCTGGTGCCATGCCCTGTATAACCCCCTGCCCTTGAGTATGGGCAGGACCTGGGACTACGATGGCGTGCCATGCCTGTGATCATGTTATATACTGTAAGACTGTTATTCAGGTGGCCCCGAATAAGTGACAGCTATGTGGCTAGGATCTGACTGTCACTTCTTGGAGCTAAGGACGATCCCAGTCAATAGCCAGCAAGGAAGCAGAGACCTGGTCTTAAGGTTGAATCCTACCAAAATCCAAATGAGCTTAGAAGGGGTCACCTGCTTCCAGGTGATATCACAGTCCTGGGTGACACCTTGATTTCAGGCCCGAGACCCTAATCCAAAGACCCTGCTAACATTCACCTAGGCTCCTGACTCAGAAACTGTAAGGTAACAAATACATTCTTTTAATCTACTATAAGAGCTGGGGTTTAGCTCAGTTGGTAGAGCGCTGCTCTGTGCTCTCTGAGGCCCTGGGTTCAATCTCCAGCACTACAAAAACGTGAGGACCTGGCAACCCACTCCTGAAACAATCCTGAAACAATTAGCCATTGAAAACTCTATGAGGGTCACTATGAGTTGTTAACATTTAACAATAATAAGCTTCTATGTGTGTGATACTTTTATATGATAACAGAAACTTCATATACTGCCTGGGTTTCTAATAGAGTGTAGGCTCCCTAAGGGCAGGAACAGGTCTTCATCTGCATTCCCAGCCCCAGAAAAACAGAAGAACATGGCACATAATAGTGTTAGGCACTTAAGCAGTATGTGCTGAGCAATTTTAAGCACTTATAGAGGAGAAAACTAAAGCCACAGGTGAGGAGACTTTGCCTGAGATCTTGCAGAAGGTCAAGGAGAGAGCCACTGCTGCATTTCCCTCTTGTCTCATTTTCGCTGGCCACCTGCCATGGTCAGCCAGTTCTCTGTCCACCAGAGACCTTTGGACTTTTCTCCAGGTTCTTCTGGAGCCTGTGAATCTCCACAAGGCCGAGAGCCATTGGAGCCACTGAATGACGCATGTGCCATATGCTAATATATGGTAGGACTCCCAGAGCAAGAGATCTGCTTCCATGAGCCGCACTTCCCACCCTGTCTCAGAATGCGAGGTTCCACTCATTTTCTGGTCTCCCTGATGACCTTCCATGAGCCTTTTCACGTCCATCAGTGGTTTGACCCTTCTCCCGCCATTTATGACTACTAACACCTGACCATTACTGAACACTTAGTATGGGCCAGGTACTGTTCTTAGCACTTCTGTGAGGCATGAACTCATTTCCTCCTTGGAACAATCCCATGGCATCATGTCTACACACTGGACAGGTATCTCTAGAGTGGCTCACAAGACAGAATGAGTCGATCAAATGTCCTTAATTGACAGAGCTGAGGGGGAACGTCATGAAGGAAACTGGGGCAAAGACAGCCACTGTGGGCTACATGTACATTGAAGATGAAGCTGGTGGGTTAGATAATGGGGGATTGGGGCACATAAAATAGCCAGGTATAGTACAGCTGCAGAACTCTCAGTGAATAACCTTGGGGTTTTAAATCCACTCACCTTCTGCTATCCAGGGAGATATTTTTAAAAACATAAATTTAATCATATAATTGCAAGAATCTCTTCAATAACTTCTTACTGCACATAGAACAAAACCAAAATATCTTATGATCTATAATGTTACCTCATGACACTTTCCTCCTAATCCCTTGCTATGTTTCAGTGACACTGGTCTTCTATTAGGTTTGTGAATACAGAAGGCACCCTTCCCACCACAGTGCCTTTGCACTTGCTAGTTCATCTGCCTTGGAAAACTCTTCTCTCAGAAACTCATGTGCCTGATTCCTTTCCTTGCCCTGTATGTCTCCATGCAAATGTCCCTTCCACAGAGAGACTTCCCCTGACCACACTATCCAAAGGCGGCCCCCAACCTAGCATTGACATTAGCTACCCCAGTTCCTTCAAGGCACTCACACAATTATAATTTAATAATTTATTGCTGTTTATACCACTTGCTGCGGTCCCACACTGTAAGTTTAAAGCAAAAACAACATCAAAGACTCTGTCCACAAAGACTCTCACTTAACTTGGTCTGCCATGGAGCCTGGACAAGAATTTGTTCCAAAAATTCCCCAGGTGATTTAACCTGTCCCCAACTAAGACTGAGAACCAACACATCAGACTGGAAGCTGAGAATGGCTGAGATCACGTCATTCCTGCTGGGAAATGCTCAATGGATGTTTATCACACCAAGATATGTATGAGGAAAAGAAATGGCCATTGCTTTCCCAGGGTCACTGCAGCTCCAGTTACACATTTTTCTTTCTTTTTTTTCTTTTGTTTTCTAGTGCTGGTGATTGGACCTAGGGCTTTGCACACATGCTTGGCAAGTGCTATACTGCTGAGCTACACTCCCTGTGCCATTTTCCTTAAGGCCATTTGAGCAGACTTCTACCGCTAAAGAATCAGTCCCTCTGGTTGGACTCAACCAACAGCAGCAGCAGCCAGAACAGAAAGATGAGAGTCTGCAGCCCTGGGGCAGTAAAGAGACAGGCTTGACCTCATTAGACCTCAATACTCTAAGCTATGAGGCCACGTCCCATTCTCCACTGGACTCATGGGGCCTAGAGGAGCAGTGGGGAGACGGTGGCTGGTGGAGCCATCGGCCATACCTATCCATGGAGAGCTGGGCGACCAGGGTGACGTCCGTGTTGTCGGCCGCGGGCTCGTACTCATAGTGCAGGAAGTACAGGTGGGTCCGGTGGACGGTGAAGCGCTCTCGCCGGAACTCATAGCACAGATCGTCCTCATCCAGCTCGGACAGCTGCTTCTGGAGCTGCAAGGCAGGAGGGAGGCTTGGGGCGAGAGCAAGAGCTCCCAGGGGGCCAGGAGCCTGCCCGGTGTCTCTGCTCCTCCCGGGTCTATTACCTGTTGGGATGTTGCTGAGGGCTTAACACAGACAGACAGGATCATCATTTTTATTGCTCCAGTGATTTAATTTAGTGTCAAAAGGTGATCATGAAGGACAAGTGCCTTCCCCATCTGAGAGCAGAGCTGCCCTCTTAGCTAAGAGAGATGGTTGGTGGTGCTCACTGGCAAAGGCAAAACCCACCGCAAACTCCTTATGAACAAACCAGAGGTGTTTTCCTAGATGACTTGGCAGAACAAGTAACGTAGGGAAAACATTCGAAGTGAAGAAAAACACAAAGATGTGGAACCTTTGCGTGACTTGACGCTTTTCTATCCCTGGAGCTACCGATTTCAAACTTTGGGCCAGGTATTGGAAAGCAAAACCAAGCAAATAAATTAACAAAACTCTTGTTCCTTAATTTTACCTAAGCTTGCACAGAGTCACAGGGATATCATTTTTTTCCCCTCTCTCTCTTTTTTTCTAACTCTCTGAAAGTCTTGCTTCATTGAACGGCCTGGGGAGAAGTCTTGAGTTCTATGTCTCCTTTCTACCTTAACTAGTGAAAAGAGCAGGCTCACCTGCTAACAAGAAACGAAGGACTTTGCATGTGAGATATGCAAATGCTGATACACAGATCCGCCCAACCTACAGACTGTCTCATGAACTTCACCACAACCCTATCAAAAAGGATGAGGGTGCCTGGCTTACAGATGCTTACCTGAAATTAAAAAGTAAAACAACTTCACAAAAAGCTGATCTACAGTGATAGAAATTGGAGCAGTAGGTGGGAGGGGGATGAATAGCCCAGGAAGAGGCAAGGGAACTTCTGGGGTGATGAAAATGTACAACAGCATGGCTGGCATCACGGTTATTTGTTCACATTTGTGAACACCTGATATGCTTAGACTTAATGCCACACCACTCAGGAGGTGGATTTCTCCCTCCATCTTCAACTCGATCAGCCAACTGACTCCTTTTGATGTTCAAGATTGAACCCAGATTTCCCCATCGATTTGTACTGGGAGGACTTGCTGCATATAATTTGTATTTCAATCAAATTGTTTTTTTTTTTTTTAAAGCAATAATTTGCAAAAGGTCACAGAGCTGGTTCTGAGATTTTTTTCTACTACATCAGCCTTATCTGATTAGCAGATGATTGCATTACTTGTTCTGATTCGTCACTCCCTCCCTCCAAAACTTCCTCACCCCATGCAGTGGTGCTTACTAAAGAGGGCAAGTCTGTTGCCCTACTTTTGGAACATGGGCTGGCCTTGGGAAGTGCTTTGGCTAACAGAATGCAGGGGAGGCAATGTCGTCCCAGTTCTGAGGCTAGACCTGAGGAGAAAATGGATGGTTCTCATCCCTGTGCCATGGCCAAGAAGTGCCCAGGCTAGCCTGCTGGAAGATGATAGATGCTGAGGCAGACAGATTTCCCTCAATTGCCCAGTTTTTGTGAGCATGCCCAGCCAAGATCAGGAGGGCTGCCCCAGTAAACAGGTCTTGTAGGCCACTGAAGTTTTGTGGGTTTTGAGCAATACACAATCAATAATGTGTTACTGGCATTTTGTAGAGGGTACTTTTTCATTAGGAGGTCTGCTCCGTACATCTAAGGGTGGTTAGCCTCCACAGCCCCTTCCACGAAATGCTCATAGATTCTCCAGATGGCCCTCTGTGACCCCATAGAGGGCCCCATATTTCCAAATTGCGCTTTGGAGAGCCTGTTGAGGTCCAGCAACCTAGCAGGCATTCTTGGCTAGTTAAAACATTTTAAAAGCTACTTAAAGGTTGCAGTCGGGGATATTCTTCAGCTTGTCAAGTCAATTAATTCAATGTCCTTGCCCATTTCAAGAATCCCAGGATGCCAACCATTTAACTAATATGAGACTATGAGACCAGGAAGCAGAAAATTCTTTTTGTTTTTTTTTTTTTAAACACAGAATCTCACTGTGTAGCCCAGACTGGCTTTGAACTCATGATTCTCTGTCTCCCCAGTGCTGGGATTACAGGTGTGCACCAGCACACCAGCCAGAAAGCAGAATTCTCCTTCCAGCTATGATCTGTTGAGCCAACTGACCCCTTATGATGTATAGGAAACCCAGATCTCCCTGGTGACCATCACCCCCGTGTTCTCTGTGCAATCACCGAAGACCTTCCCTGTGCTCTCAGACCTGCCTCTCCCTCCCCATACCCACGACATTCTTTTTTGTCATCTTCCCTGTCTGCAATGCCTTCCCTCACCTCTCCTGACTCCTGTCCCCCTAGCGACCTTCTCTTTACCTTTCAAGATTGAGGCCAGATGAGCCTTCTCTGTGAGACCTTCACTGGTGCTGTCCAATATGGCTAGTCCGTTTTTTCTCTGTGCCCCAAGAATACTCACTCCATAAGTCTGGGAAAACCCTTGCCAACTTGACCTATAGTTATTTAAGAGCAATGACCCCAGTGACAGGGCAAAACTGTGCTGTTCCCAAGTGCACTTTCTACTGCATGACAAGTGCTCAGGACTCACATGTGCTTGCTACATACAAGATGACTGCAGTCACCATGAAGGCCCATCCTGCCAATATCCTTGTGTCCTCTGATTACAGCTCACCTGGAGCTGTACCATGTGACATCCGATTCCATCAGATCTCGGAAGCTAAGCAGGGTCGGGCCTGGTTAGTACTTGGATGGGAGACTGCCTGGGAACACCACATGCTGTAGGCTTGGGAGATGGACCCGGCAGCCCACTCCCCAAAAACAATCAGCCATTTAAAACCCTATGAACAGCAGAGAAGCACTGACAATAGTGTTTTATCTGTTGTACATAGGGTTGCTATGAGTCAGACACTGACTTGACGGCACCTAACAACCACAACAGCAATAACAATTAAAGCTCAGTTTGTAGAGTGCAGCTCTGCAGTTTCTGAGGCCCTGGGTTCAGACCCCAGCACTGCAAAAACAGGAGAAGGATGTGGCAATCCACTCGTGAAGCAACCTTGAAATAATCAGCCATTGAAAATCCTATAGGGTCACTATAAGTTGGACCCGACGTGGTGGCACCTAATGACCACAAACTAATTATATGCATACAGGGAGATCAATGAGTCCATTCCTAAACCTATTATTGCCCCAATATTTGCACTCAGAGGTGTGCGATGGCTGAAAGGTTTTACAGAGCAAATATACCGCACAAGGGTCTGCCCAGGTGCCAAAAGGGGATGGATAGTCCTCGTCTTCTTCAGAGCCCTCTAGGGGGCATTTGTACCAGCAGCTAACAGGTGAGAAGGCAGCCTGGAATCTGTGAGGTCACTCAGGGAGGTCCCACTTGGAGCAGTGCCACTCTAACCCCAGGCTGCCTGGCCAGAAAAGATGCTCATCTGGTCTTGGGTGAGGCCACAGATATGGCACAGAGCCTAGGGTTCCATCCCTCCCTCTCCTGCCTGGGTGACCCTGGGGAATAGGTGGGTTATTAACCTTTCTCAGCTTTGATTTCCTCAAGTATAAAAGGGGCACAGCAAAAACAACCACAGGGGATTGTAAGAGATGCTACATGACAAGGGTCCAGTGTCTGCAGTGAAGGAATGACTCATTTGATAGCACCTATGGGATTTAGCTCAGTTGGTAGAGCGCTGCGTTGCAGTCTCTGAGGTCCCCAGTTCAATTCCCAGCACCACAAAAATGGGAGAAGGACCTGGCAATCCATTCCCAAGGCAATCCCGAAACAGTCAGCCATTAAAAACCCTATGAGGGTCGCTATGAGTCGGTCACGATTCGATGGCACCTAACAACAACAACATGGTCACATGACATAATTAGGAAAGGAGACACCAAAGCCCCTCATGGCACCTGTATAGCAAGGGCCAGGGAAGTGGGGAAGGCAAGGGCTGGATGAACTCACAGCCCCTCTGATTCAGGAATGGCAGGCAGAGTAGACAAGCTCACATCCTTGAGGAACTCACATAGGCTTGGAAGCCATCGTGCTGCCTTGCAGGAGGAAACTTCACCCCGCAAAAGAGAAAAGGCAATTACTCCCATTCGGAAAATAAACATCTGTAAAACTCCTTGCAAGAGTGGAGTTGACATTTCCTGGTTTGGGTTTTGTTTTGCATTTTTAGTATGTTGATAAGGGTGCAGAGCTTCCACTCTGTGGAGAGAAGAGTGTGACGCGTGTGGATGCGTGTGGGTGTGCGCGTGTGAGCAGGGGGAGGCATGTGCTTGTGGAGAAACACGGCTTCCTTTGATGAGTCCTCAAAGAAGTCCTTTGCCTTCACTATGTGGGAAGGGACATGAGTGAGCAGAGGAGGAGAGACGTGCGTATACGAGGGCTTCTCCTCCCCTTTACGTACACACATGTGCACTCGCTTGATTCAAGGGAAAAGACATTCCAAGGTAAATGGCTCCAGGATTCACTTTCTAAAGAGTGTCCACACAGTGAGTTCCTAAAGGTAGGGGTGTCCCCCACTGATCTCTAAATCCCCCCCCAAACCCAGAATGTCCCGAGTACCTTGTAAGCTCTACTAGGCTCTACAGGTGTCCTTGGCCACTGCATGGTAAGAAAGGAAGTAGCTCTAAGAATACCAAAGCACAGCTTGCCCTAGAGGGAAGGGCTACCAACAGTGCTGGGGGATAAGTGGCCTCCACATCCCACGCCCGCCCACCTGTGGCCATGATGGTGCCTGGGTGTAGGGTCTGGGGAATATTGCTGTCTGCCCTCCACGTTGGTATTGTGGAAGCTTGTCAGGTATGCAGCCAGCCACAGCTGTCTGCAGTAATCTAGACACCCGGATGCTCTCCATCCCTGAGCACTCATGTTACCTTAACATTAACATGTGGTCTGCACCGTTATGCAGCTGATATGGACAGAACACCTACTATGCTTTCAGCTGCTTTGCTTCCTAAGTTTACATCTCGTTAGTTCACATCTCTTACACAAAGGAGGAACTGAAGCTCTGTCTTGGGAACTCAAGCCAGGAACATTTCACAACACAATTACTTCTTCCCTGGGATGGACTTGGGGATTAAATGAAACGTCAGAAAATATAATGTTCTGTGAACAAAACAGGCCATAAAAATGTATACACAGTATTGTCCCAATACAGCAAACACACACACACACACAAATAAAAAAAAAAAAACAGAAAATAGATTGAAGAGATTATAAGGTTAACAAAGATTTTCCTCTGAGTGATGGATTCAAAGATACATTTTATTACTGCTTTATACTTTTCTGTCGTTAACTGATTCCCTGCAATTTTCTCAAGTGAGCTAATGCATGTAAGAGTGCTTTGTAAACTGTAAAGTGCTATACAAACCTAAGCAACGTGATTATGATTGCATTATATACCTTTTCAAATTCTAACGTAAGCTTGATCATTGCTGACTGTGTTGGCTGGTGTTACCCCAAGAGGAAGACACTAGCAGCCTCCTTTTCACCCAGGGCCTGGATAATGTCTCTGGGGAGACACTGAGCTGGAGGGAACACTCTCATTAACCGGTGTGAAAGCTACTGCACCCTGTTCTCCAGCCACAGGGATAACGCAGGACTCCTGACAAGGGAGTCACAGAAACAAAAGATAGATTTCTCCTGAGATAAAATGCATTTGCTAAATTACTTCTTTGGGCAGCCAGCTGAGGCATAGAGAGATTTAGGCTCAAGGGAAAATGGCCCTTGAAGCAGTTTGCATTTATTTCTTCCCATCCCTAAGGAGAATGGCCTAGATCGACCTTTGAGCTGCTGGAAATGATGGCTGGGCATGCTTGAGGGTTCTGAGTGGGTGGAATTGTATCCATGGGCAAAGCTACAGAGTGAGACTATGGGGATAAATGGAAACCAAGACCTGATCTCTCTGATGCTCATTTCCTATGACCTTGAGCAAGTCCTGTCTCAATAGTAAGACAAAGAGTTTGGGCTTCATAAAATAACCCTCAAAGGTACTCTGCAGTGAGCCTGGCAGGTGCTCTCATTTAATCCTCACACCAGCTCCATGGGCTAGCATCCCCATCAGTCCTATCTTTTAGATGAAGACATTCAACATCTGAAAGGTTTAGCCATTTGTTCAAGGTGACACGATGAGTGGACAGAGCAGAAGATATTCAAACCTGGGTGCATTTCCTCTGAGTTCCTGCAGTAACCAAGCCACTACAATGCCTGGCCAAGCAATCACCAGGGTGCTTTCTACTCTAAGGCTAGGTGATTCTGTGGCTATGTGACATTGGCTGCTCATTTTGGAGTTGCCTTTGGTAGACTTACTTTTGCTTCTCCTTCCTTTGTCTGGCATTCTAAATTCTAAAGAAAAGCCATTCCTAAATGATTAAGAGCTTGACTGTTAGATAATCTTTCTTTAGATTTATGGAATCTAGAACATCTGATGACCTTCCAATAGTATTAGAACGTGTAATGCCCCTCCTTATTCTTTAATTCTGCATATCAACCAAC